>ML373835.1:17832-43168 GCA_005239525.1 Nicotiana knightiana | reverse complement strand
GGGGGGGGGGGGGGTAGTCTTTAGGAATTAATATAGAAAGGGTCAAATCAACGGCCCAGATCGAATGAAGGATTGGGCCTGGTTTTTTTAGGTTTGGGTTGGGTAACTGGGCTAATTAATTTGGTTAGGGGTCCGGATTAATTAGGCTAGAATTTAAATAATAGTGGCTAACTAATAAATACCCATTTAAAAATAGATAAATAATTTATAAAAATAGCTGATAATTATAAAAATGAAATTGATGCTTAATAAAATTAAATTAACATGATTAATTAGTATCTAAAATATAAAATGACTAATTATTGGGCCAAAATAGCATAAAACATATGATTAGGCTATAATTGCAAAGTTATTGCAATTATAGTCAAAGAGTGCAAATCTGGCTGATTGTGAAATAATTTTGTCCCAATAGGATAAAAAATAATATATTAATTCAATAAATATTTTTAAAATCATTTGTGATACAATTTATAATTAATTATTAGAAATGGAAACACTGGATGAATTAAAATAAATTAATAAAAATATGGTAAAATTATAGGAAAATACCAATTGCTATGAAAGCATGTTTTTGAAGGTATATATGCAATTTTAAAATAGTTTGAGGAAAAATTGGGTATCAACAGCATGAATTAAAATGTAAAAAAGGAAATCATCTTGTAAAGAAAAACAATGAATATCGCTCGATTTAGCCTTGCTACCCCGAGGCTCGTCGAACTTTGGTTGTCCTGACAGTCCAATTCTTGAGGTATGTCCCTTTGCTCACAGCCTGTATGGAAGGGCCTTCCTCCCCATCCTCCTCGAGAATAAAACAGCAGTCCATATCACTGTCCTCCAGAAACAAGTTCCTCATTGTTGTAAGTGCTTTTTCTTCGTCTGATCTATAAATAACGTCGGCCGGTTGGAAGGTCTGATCCAGATGTGGTATTGGTTTCTCCAAAGGGTAATAAGGACCGCGCCATGGTGGCGACTAATTTTTGAATTCTTCCCAAGTGTATTCGTATCCCAAAGCGAAAGTGGTGACGTGCTTCTTGAGTTTGTTAGGTTTGGCGATCCCCTGAAGGTTCTTGCCGAGCCCTTTACTTGGCTCGTACCCTTGCCAATTCATCATACTTACGATCTTTCTATCCCACTATTTGTCTTTGTCGATAGTGTTGACCCGTTCAATGTGGTGGTAAGTTTCTCCGCTTGGCTTCCTTCTTCCTTCAATCACTGGGATAGTCTGGCGACTGTAAATAGGGTTGCTACCGTCACCATGAATAATCACCTCATGGTGGTTCCACTCGAACTTCACTGCCTGATGTAGCGTTGATGCTATGGCCCTAGCAACATGGATCCAGGGTCATCCCAATAACAGATTGTAGGACGTTGGCACATCTATCACCTGGAAGTCCACCTCGAACCAGGTTGGCCCCCATTTGCAGGCATAGGCTGATCTCACCAATGGTGGACCTCTGAGATCCATCGAAGGCTTTCACGTTGATCGCTCCATCCTTTATCTCATGCAGCCAATTACCCAATTTCTTGAGTGTTATCAGTGGACAGATTTTAAGACTGGATCCCCCATCGATTAGGATTCTGGTGATGAAATAATCATCGCATTGCACAGTGATGTGCAGTGCTTTGTTATGGCCCAACCCTTCAGAAGGCATCTTGTCCTCATGGAAAATGATATTGTGACTCTCCAACACTTGGACCACCATATTAGCCATTTCTCCACTAGTGATTTTGTTTGGCACATAGGCTTCGTTCAACACCTTCAATAAAGCATTCATGTGCGTCTCGGAATTCTGCAGCAAAAAGAGGATAGATATTTGTGCTGGCGTCTTGTTCATCTGGTCGATTACCGAATACTCCTTAGCATGTACTTTCCTCCAAAGGTTGTCCGGACCTGTCTCGATAATGGGAGACCGCTTGGAAGCCTGCCTGCTGGATTCAGCCAGATGTACCGGGGTATAGACTCTACCAGTTCTTGTCATACCCTGCGCTACAATAGCTTCTTCAGTCTTGACTTTTCCTTTCCTTCTCGCCTTGGCTGTATAGTCCCATGGTACAACATTTGTATATAAGGGTGGCGTGGTCGACATCGCCATTGGAATTGGTGTGGCTATCCTTACTTCAAGTGGAACATGTGCCTTGGGTGGCAAGCCGTCAACCTCAAATAGTGCGGGTGCATTTGCCAGAGACACGAACTCAACTTCAATCGATACTAGTGTCTTTGTAGGTGACGCTGCTTCAAACTCAAGAGGCATGGACATATTTACCTCAACATCCTTAGACGGTTAAATCTGGACTATGATCACGTTGAGAGTGACTGTAGGTTTCTTTGGATCATCGCCTTCTACGATCAACCCGATTGATCCCTCGGGGTCCCAATCATCTTCTATTTCAATCAAGTGGATGCCTCCACCCTTATGTTCCGGAAGAGGATTGTTGCGGACATTTGGATCGGATTCCTTTGCCATAATGACCTTGTTGTCAATCAGGGATTCTATCTTGTCCTTCAAAGAGCGGCATTCACCGATGGTGTGCCCCTTCATGCCGGAGTGGTATGCACAGAACTTGTTTGGGTTGACCCATTGAGAAGGATTCTCAGGGGTTGCAGCAGGGATGGGGGTGACATAACCAGCAGCTTTGAGCTTCTCATATAGCTGGTAGATGGGTTCAGCGATGGCGGTATACTGTCTTGGAGGTCTGCGATCAAAATTAGGACGAGGTCTAGGGAAGTATTGACGGGTAGGGGTGATTGGTAATGAAATAGTTGGGAATTGTAAGTGTTGTAAACAGGAGCGGGTTGTGAGTATCTGGGTGAAGCAGGTTGATATGTCGGTGGTGGAGGTGATTGATAAGTTGGTGGTGGAGGTGATTGATAAGTGGGTGGTGGAGCTTGGTATGAGGGTGAGGGTGCTTGGTAATTTGGGGTTGGTTGATATGTGAGTGGAGGTGTTGGGTAAGTTTGGTATTTGAGTGGGGATTTGCTTCTTTGTGAAACCATCACGGCTCCCGTGTCTCTTTTCTTAGACACACCACCAGACTGCAAAGCCTTGTTCGTAGCTTGCAAGGCTTCAAAATTTGTGACCATACCACTTTTAATACCCTCTTCGATTCTCTCCCCCAGTTTGATAATATCGGAGAATTTTTCGTTCTCGATCATCATCAATCGTTCATAGTACTGTGGGTCCTAAGCCCGGACAAAGAACTTGTTCATTTTCTCCTCTTCTAAGGCGGGTCTGACCTTGGCAGCTTCGGACCTCCAACAAGTAGCGTACTCGCGAAATGTCTCCGTGGGATTCTTTTTCAAATTCTGAATATAGAACACGTCTGGTGCGTTCTCTATGTTGAAACTGAATCTTTCCATAAAGTCAGATGCCATGCTCACCCAATTCGACCATTTCTTGGATCTTGGCTGATGTACCAAGACAACGCATCTCCTTTCAAGCTCCTTATGAACAGCTTCATGCGGATCCTTTCATCCTTCCCTACTCCAACCAGCTTGTCACAATAAGTTCTCAGATGGACCCTTGGATCCCCTGTACCATCAAACATTTCAAACTTAGGAGGTTTGTATCCCTCAGGAAGTTCGACATCGGGTTGTACGCATAGGTCTTCATAGTTCAACCCTTTGACTCCGTTGATTCCCTCGACGTCTTCAATCCGGATGGTAAGCTTCCTAAGTTCCTCAGCCAAGATCTTGATAAGCATGTCCTTTTCGTCAGACTCAAGTGTATATGTGATAGGGGGAGCGGAGTGTGGCATGGTCTCCATATAGATGGGATTGTTATGGTGGCCTGGCGTATGAGTGTGGAAATGGTCATTTGTGGAGTTATGAGGTTTTGGGATAAGCAGTGGAGTATTATTTGGAGTATGGCAGGCATTGCATTGTGCTGGAAGAGTTTGGTTCTTTGGTGGGGTGGGGTGATGATGAGCTGCGGGATGATTTTGTTGCTTTGGGATGTTTTGAGGAGGTGTAGGATTCTGGATGTTGACGTCTGGGACGTTGAGGGAGAATGACAGGTTTGCCAGATTTCGAACTTGATCAAGCTCTTCTTGAAACTTTGACAACTTCTATTCCAGCTGCGACACAGCTTCATTCTGAATCCGAATACCCTGGCAATCAGTGGCCTCTACCCGTTCAACCACATTCTCATTTCTGTTGTTGCCTGAATCTTCCATTTTGTTTTTGACTTTGTTCTTGCCTTTGGGAGAACTAAGAGGAGGAGAGGGTGGAGGCCCCTTGGATATTGTAAGATAGGATGATGATGCCAGAGTGCACGAACTAAACTTTGGGAAGGGGAATAAATAAATAAAGAAAGAGAAAAACAAAAACAAAAGGTAGCCAAGTCAGTGAGGATTATGAAAAGTATTGCCGTATTTAAACACATAATGTGGGAATGTAAAGCGCGTCCTAATTTGGGGACCTGTTTTGTGCCCGAGGTAGGCCTAGCGACAAATTGATTTGGAGAACTTAAGATGCTAAATGCCTCATTTTATTGATAAGAAAATAGACGAATCCCAAAATGACACTAAATAAACAGGAAGTAAAGGTCACTAATGGCCATTGGACTTATTATATTGATAAAGTAAAAGAAAGACATTCCTATCTACTTGGTCCCAGAAGGACCTTCCCCAGACTCGACATTCTTGCTTCCCTTGTACAGTTTCCTCAGCTCGCGAAGTCCCAGCAACAGGTATGCTCTGGCTAGATGTCCTCCTTCGGTCCCTTCAGTCCTTTGACAGTCTTCAATCCTTTTGAGAAATTTTTCCTCCATCTCCACATGCCTCGCTCCAAATACCCTAACCTTTTGTTGGTGCTGATAGCCATATCTTTCCATTCCTCGATCAATTTCTTGCTAGACTCATGTATTTCACGGTGCTCATCCTCACACTCACGGATCCTCTTGCGCAGCTGGTTGTATTTGACTTGTGCCTCGGCCTTTTCATCTATAACCCTGTGGCCCTGAACGAACCCTGGCTCGCTCAGACCACCCCAATTTTCTGCCAACCAACCAGGATAGAAAGGGGTACAACCGGCATGATATATGTTTGGCTCGATGGTGTCCTTCTCCATTACAATCTTGCAGTGCCACATGTGCTGGGCTTCAAACTAGTGAGGACTATCGTAATTTTGGAAGTCAGCTCGAAGATGGATCATCTTGTCGATCCTGGGTATGACTTGCTTCCTACCCGCTTGCCTCATAACTCGAAGAGGAACGTAAGGGTATGTTCCTCTTAGACCAATTAGTATTAGGAACGGTGCATCTCTAGAACAGGCGATGAACTCCTCTGTCGGAAACCACTCGAACATCCACTGAACATGTTCTTCAGTCAGATTATTAAAGAGCTCGACCCATCCTTTGGCGTTCTCAGGCTGAGAAAACATGTCGGGGATGTAATTCATTCGCTTTGGATGGTAGAAAGCGATGTGGTCATCCCAAACTCTTCGATGAATTTCTTGTCGGTAGTCGCCCTTTTGGAGATGTTCCATGAGCCAAAGCTGAAGTAGTAGATTGCAGCCTTCGAAGTGTCTTGCCCTTCGTTGACACTTTTCCAAGGCTCAATATATGTCTGCAATGATCATGGGCACAATGCTGAAGTTTTTCCCACCAATTCCTTCCATTAGTGTCTTGGTTACCATGGCCAGTCTAGTGTGGATTCTCTCCTTCTTTATTGGAAACACAATCATACCCAAGAAGCAAAACATGAAGACGAATACTCCACGATGGATTTTTCCTAAGGATGAGATGGCAAACTCGTCGTGGTAGTATGATTTGTTGTGGCCGTACCTTTCGTACAAGTAGTCAAAAGGGATGTATGACTTCTTTAAGCATGCCAGTTCTGCATTCTTCTTCAGACCCATCATTTTGAGGAAACCTTTGCCTGTGCAGTTCTCAGGTGTTAGCAACCCCGGTGTTTCCCATACTAGGCCAGCCAGTCCTCCTATTTCCTCTAGCAAAGGTTTCATTTCAATGTCCCCAAAGCGGAAAACGGACCTTTCACAATCCCAGAACAGGGTAGCAACCTTTATTATCATGTTATTAGGCTGGATTTCTAGGAGAGATGGTAGATTTCCCAAGTATTTTCTGACGAGAGTTTTGTCACTAGAATGCAAATCTTCCCACCAACTTAGCAATCTTGGATGGATATTGGAGACCATGCCGAATCTGGGGACTTCGTGCCTCATTTTTCTGCAAGGCAAACAAGGTTAGGCCCTTACCCCCACCAGACTCGACTATTTAACATCAACAATTAGCATAAAGCATTTAGTTCTCCAAATAAATGCACAGAACGTGATGATGTCCGTTTGGGTTTAGGGAAACCCAGTGGACTTTTGGATAAGGCAATCTTAAAAGCTATCGTGCGGACCACACTTTAGCCTGGCTAGGTTTGACCATGATGCATGAAACAACATAACGGAGTAAGGTTTATATGGGGTTTTAGACTGGTACCCTCGAGCGGACAACTCAAGGGGGAAAGGCACGGAACCGTTGACTGCACCGCTGATCGACTAGTTTTACCGCAAATAAGCCTTTCCGAATTTAGGGAGTAACAATATAGGAAGAGCGCAACCACTCATCAAGCGTTGCTATAGTATTTTGTTTGGCACGAGTGGAGTATGAATGTTGGGAATATTTATGTAATAAATAGTAAAACATTTATTCATGTATTTGCACGTTATGAAAGCAGTAAATACAACAGTTTATAATTTAAAAATGGTTACAAAGGAAGGAAACAGAAAAACATGTCAGTTACTTTTGAAGAAAAAATAAATGCTTAAAGAAATAGACAAGTAATTGCACATAAGGGAAATGGGAAGAGGTACAAATTCACAGAGCAATTTAAAAATGGTAAAAGCCTGAAAGTCCCCAGCAAATTCGCCATGCTATCGCGTCCCCTCTTTCCTCGCGGAGATCGGGTTTATGATATTTGGTTGAGACAACTCTTTCCTTTTGGGAAAGGGGTTTGTGTTTTTGAGAGTCACCACCTAACGATTTTTAAAGGTGCGTTAGGACACCAAAGGGGTTCATTTACAACTACGTTGTTAATTAGAGATAGGGTAAGGGCTTGACATTATCCTAAGGGGAAGGTGTTAGGCACCCCTCAGGATCCACAAGTGTGGTTCCCGGAGAAATAACTTTTGTGAATTTGTACGGCTTAGCAGACAAACAAATAAAGGCTAAAATAAGAGGGGATTTAAGTCTTAAGCATACAGATGTTTGAAAATAGTAAAGAAGGTTAGATTTTGAAAGGATTACGATCTAATCATATAAAGGGTATCCTAGGTTTATAATAATATGGATCACATCAGTACAATACCCGATAATCACTCCTCAAAGAGGGGCTACACGTGGTATTAGCGTACCGGTCATCATATCCATATCTACCCTTTCCCAACCCATAAAGGTAATTAGAGCGAGTGTTGGTCAACGACCTCTATTGCATGCTATTACCCGTCCCTTCCTATCAATCCCGAAGGAATTTAGGACTTCTATCCTATAAGGGAGGTGCTAGGCAGACCCTCAGGTTTAAAGGAAAAACACTAAGCGACAAACAAGAAACATATAAGACTGCAATTAAGGGGGATAAACATACATACAAGAAAAGGCTAAAGTACCTCCACACATAGTACACATAAACAACATGACTCATACACAGTTAAGGTCCAGATTTAGGTTCAGATCCTAAGCATGATATCTAAGTGATAACACAAAGACAGATTATTGCATAACTCAGAGAGGAAGTTTTAATCAGGCTTGCCTATTGGTTTTAAACATGCTGACAGTTGAACACTAATCATGAAGGACAGTTCTGGTTTTATTTCTTTATGGCTGATTACCTAAGAGTTGCCTAGGCGTGTAGCAGTTGTACAACTTTGTTAAAAGGGTTTCAGACTATGAATCCTAATAGCATGTGATTCTAAGTGTGTACAAAGGACTGATTGACAGTTTATCTAGAACATGGGACTGTTTCAGACATGTATATTTAAACTAGGTGTAGTTAAATGAGTACGATCATATAACATGATGTCTAATGCAGAATGATACATATGCAGTTGCTAAAACAGGATCTCTAAATGCACATAGAATCACAGCATTATGCACAGTTTCAGGAATAACACAGGTGACAGATTTTAATCGTTGTTTACCTAGAACAGGATCTCTACGTGTACATGGCAGCGTAGAGCATGATTGTAAAGTACTGGTTATTAGCACATTTTAGCACAGGACTTTCGAAATGAGATGCCAATAGATGCTGAAAACAGTAAGTGCAAGACCTAGGGAACATGGTCTCTAATGCATGATCTTGCACATATGAGTCCTAAGCATGGTTTCTATTGCGCAAATAGGGAATAAAATCTAATAGCATGGCATCTACCCTCTAATACCTATAGCATGCATATTTACCCCTCCTTTTTCACTATCCATCCCCAAAGAGTTGTTTACATTAATTATTACAGGCTATTTGCATGAATTACATAACTAAATAATGAAAAGAAGAAGTTATACTATAGGGAGCCTACTGATAGGCCCAGAATCTCCAGAATGCCTCATTGCCATTCTATTCACAACCTCACATGCTCCAGGTGTGTCAAAGTTCCCTAAGGATCTCAAGGGATCCCGGGCGGTGCTCACACCCAGAGTCATAACCAAGATTGAGAGTAAGTGCAGTGTGGAATGGCCAGCCTTTGTGTGTCAAAGTTCAGAGGGAGCTCAATAGTCCCAAGGCAATGCTCACACAGAGGGGGCAGAACTTAATGATCTAAGAATAGAGTGAGAGTACTTGACATAGTTTTGAAAAGGGTTTTAATAGGAAAATAGTTTGAAACGAGACTTGTTTGAAATAGTCTTGTAAAATATGAAAGTTGTTTAGTGAAACAGCAAGCAACAATCCAAACAGCAACCAAAATAGGTTCATACACAGCCAAAGAACACAGAACCAAGGTAGGTTCAGCAACCACAAACATGGATAATAGGGGTTTGGGACACATAGGGTACATAGGTGAACATATAACAGGCAGAAGTGCACATAGTTGCAGAATCAGAGGTATTGTAGGGGGATTCCTGGGATTGGGGTATAGCACACACTTCAGGATTAACACAGAACTTAAGGTACAATTTTTTTTGTCAAAGACAAGTCCATACTAAAACCAGTTAAGTACAAAATGGAGCAGAGTCATATTGGTACAGGCTTACAAAAGAAAGGGGTATCATATTCATGCTGATTTTAAAGGAAAACTGTGCAGGACATACATGCTAAATAGACAAGAATGTAAACATGTTAACCATAGGTTGCACAACAGAACCAGAGATAGAAACAAACTAGAAACATGATGAATTGAAGTAATAAAAGAAACATATTGGTTTGGAAACTTGAATTGAAATCAGAACATACCAGTAAAGAAGACAATAAACACAAAGTGGAGGGTAGGAGAGCACAATTGTTAGCCTTGGCTTGCAGTAGGCTAACTTAGAACAGTAATAAGTAGCACAGAAAGCTTTTAGTTGTGAGAGAGAGGTTTTGAACTAGTGTGTGTTCGTGTCTTATGCTAATGAGAGAGTAAAGTATATATAGTTTTGAAAATAGGCAGAGAATATGGTAACAAGTACTAGTTTAGCATAATTATAGAAGTAATTACAATTAGAATCCACTCAATACAAGTATCCCCTTTAATCAAGGAGTCATAGTCCAAACGGATACCAACATGATAAACAAGGAAGGGAATAAATTGAAAATTGATTTTACCATATAAAGAGTAGTAAAGAATAGAGCATGCGATTATGACTAAATAGAGAACAGACCAATTAAGGAAAGTGTATAAAAATTAATTTGACAATAGGTTTATTCTCAGAAATAAGGCAGAATATAGTTTAATTCTGGAAATCAGTAAGAGATCCCTCGAATGAGGTTCCAATGACAGGGAATCAATATCAATTAAGGAAAATATCACAGAAATAAGAAAATACTCAAAGTCAGGCAATCAGTATTGCTCAAACTAAAATATCACAATTTTAGGGAAATACTCGAAAATCAGTAAAGAGTATGATGTGAAAAATTAATAAAGCACTAAACAAACTTATTCAGAGATTCAAAATTCTAAAACAATATCGATTTGAATGGAATATCATATACTAAGCAAAAATCAAAAACCCTAATCATGAAATTAAGGATTCATCCCAGAAAATAGCAGGTAATTAAAGAAACCAGTTAGACAAGCATGGTTTAGGCATAAGAGACCAAGAATCAGAAACCCTAACAGTGATTATAGAGCAAGAAATCACAAGAACACATAGAATATACACGAAAGTATAGTAGCATGCTAGAACAGGTAAAAATACTGCAAAATAAACTTGGACTCATAGATTGAACCCATAAATTTGGGGCTTTTAACAACAGAAGAATCGAACAAGGAAAAAGCTCAGATGATGTTTAAACATGGTAAACATCACAAGATGATGCTAGGAATTTAGGAAAAGAACTGTTTTTAAAAAGGATCTTGTCACCCTAGTTTTGAAAAGTGAAGAATTGTTTTAGGAAACGAGAAGATCTTTGAAGAAAATATGTAAAAACCTCATAATATACACAGATCTGTTACAGATCTAAAGAAATTGGAGGGTTCAAAGTTAGGGTTTCCAAAAGAACCCATAAAGGAAGAAGAAAACTCAAAGATATTACCGGTTTTAGCCGGAAAGTGGTAG
Organism: Nicotiana knightiana; assembly: GCA_005239525.1. Taxonomy (NCBI): domain Eukaryota; kingdom Viridiplantae; phylum Streptophyta; class Magnoliopsida; order Solanales; family Solanaceae; genus Nicotiana; species Nicotiana knightiana. The sequence goes on along the minus strand of ML373835.1, from coordinate 32,474 downwards.
ATCTTACTCGAATGACCATGGGTGGCCAAAAAAATGGCATGAGACCGGAGAGGTGAGTTGAAATGTTTAGTTCACTTGAGAGCCTCAAACGGTGACACAGGTGTGAAGGATGAGCCACAAGATTGGTGAGAGGTGGAACCTCCATGGTTTCCAACGAGGAGGTGGCCGGAGAAGTGGAGACAAGGGATCAGTAGAGGGAGAGTTTAGAGAGAGATTAGAGAGATGAGAGAGTTAAGACGGCGGAGGGTGAGGGGGAAATGAGAAGGGGGAAGGCTAGTCTTAGGTTTAATTATGGAAGGAATTATCTGGACCGTTGATCAAATTTGATCAACGGTCGAGATTGAATCCGAATTGGGCCGGGTAATGTAGGAATTGGGCTTGGGGAGTTCTGTTGTGTTATTTAATTGGGTTAGGTATTAGGCTAATTTTAGGCTATAATTGAAATAAAAGGGGCTAGCTATTAAATACCTAATTAAATTAGATAAAACAATTTATAAAAATAGCTAATAATTGTATAAAATGAAATTGATGCTTAGAAAAATAAATTAAAATGACTGATTAGCATTTAAAAAATACAAAATGACTAATTACTGGATAAAAAATAGTATAAAACATATGATTGGGCTATAATTGCAAAGTTATTGTGATTATAGCCAAAAGTGCCAATTTGGCTAATTTTGAAATAACATGGTCTTAGTAGGACCCTAAATAATAAATTAAATAAAGAAATACTTTTGAAATCCTTTGTAATGCAATTTTGTAATTAATTATCGGAAATAAAATACTGGATAAATTAAAAATAAATAATAAAAATATGGAAAAATTATAGAAAAATACCAATTGCTATGAAAGCATGTTTTTGAAGGTAAATATGTAATTTTAAAATAGTTTGAGGAAAAATTAGGTATCAACGGATATCAATAGGGTAGAAACCATGCCTTAGGCTTATATTTCTATGTGCGGATTAGAATCCATATTTAGGACCAATAAATTCTAAGTATGTGATGCATTAGATATCATGTTCTTAGGTTTACTGTTTCAGCATCTCATTTGACATTATTTTTATCACTTAGAAACCCTGTTTCTAGGCTAAATAACAACATTAACATGAAAATTGTTGCTACTGTATATTCTGAAATCATGCTGTAACTTTCTGTGCATATAGAAATCATGCTTTTTTTTTTTGGGAATTTTGCATATAAATCATTCTGCATCTTATAATGTTCATACTAGATACCATGCTTTAGGATCTCACTAAGTCACACCTAGCTAAACTAGTGATGCATGAAATAAGGAACATAAGACAGCCTCACATATGGTTATCCTGAGTTAGTAAAACTGGTAATAACCCCTGTGTCTTTGCAACACTTAGAACAACTTCTAAATTGTTTTAATAGTTCTGGTAACTATTGTGCATTCCCCCACGCCTAGTCAAACCTTAGGTAACCAACCTTTATAAAACTGGAAAACTGTTGCTTTTGTGTTTACTTCTTAATGGTTAACATGCTTAAAAATCAGTAGGCAAACTGATTAGGGCCCCTGCTTCTGGGTTTATAAAATTGAAACTGCATATCTTCTGTGTTTTGATATTCACTTAGACATCATGTTTTAGGATCCTGTTTAATAATACTGCCCTTGTTTGTGTTTTGAGTCGTGCTGATTACATGCATTATCTTTGGAGGTAAATCTGAGCATCTTAATTGCTTTTTTCTGCCTTATTCTGCTAAAGTCCTATTTTTTCTTGTCTGTCGCCTAGTATTTTCTCCTTTTAAACCTTAGGGGTCTGTATAGAACTGCCTATAGTTAGAGGTCCTAATCTCCTCCAGTACCATTAAGAAGGGACGGGTAACAGCACACATAGAGGTCGTTAAATAAACTCGCTTAATAACCACTAAGGGGTGGGAAAGGGTAGACATGGATATGACGACCTGTGCGCTAATGCAACGTGTAGCCCCTCATTGAGGAGTGATTACCAGACATTGCATGGATATGATCCTATAGGATAAACAACCTAGGACCCCTTATCTTTAGCACATATGTGTGCTTTGACTGTGAATCTTCTCAAAAACCTTTATTTGTTTACCTATGTGATTTTATTGTTTATGTGCTATCTGTTTTAAAATTCACAAAGTTTGTTTGGCCGGGAACCACAGTTGTGGACTTCTAGGGGTGCCTAACACCTTCCCCTTGAAGTAATTTCAAGCCCTTACCCTATCTCTGGTTATCCAATCTGTGTTTGTAAATGACCCTTAGTAGGTTCCCTAACACACCTTAATTCGTTAGATGGCGACTCTTCAATTCCTTACCCCTTTCCCAAAAGGAAACGAGTTGTCCCAATAATGTCGAATACCCTGACCGATCCGAAAGGAGAGGGAGAAAAGAGAGGGGCGCGACATCATGGTGACTCTGCTGGGGATTTATCTAGGCTTTTACTATTTCAAACTTCTTTGTGAACTTGTCTTTACTTTGTTTATACTTGCGACCTTTCACTTTCCCCCTTTATGTGCAATTAATTGTTTGTCTCTTTCAAGTACTTGTTCTTTTCAAAATCAAAACTGACATGTTTCTTTTTGTTTTTCTTTGTAACTGCTTTTCAATCATAATTGTTGTATTTACCGCTTTCATAACGTGCAAATACATGACAACATGCTTTTATTGCTCATTTATTGTTGCATAATCATGCTCAACATCATATTCCACTCGTGCCTATACAAATCCTATAGCAACGCTTGATGAGTGGTTTCACTCTTCCATTTTATATCACCCCTAAATTCATAAAGGCTTATTTGCGATAAAACTAGTCGATCAGCGGTGCAGTCGACGGTTCCGTGCCTTTCCCTCTCAAGTTGTCCGCTTGAGGGTACCCGTCTAAAACCACATAGAAACCTTACTCTGTTATATTGTACATGCATCATGGTCAAACCTAGCCGGGTTAATGTGTTGTCCGCACAATAACCCTTTAAGACAGCCTTATCCAAAAGTCCACCGGGTTTTTCATAATCCCAACGGACGCAATCACGTTTTGTGCATTTATTTGGAGAACTAAATGCATGTATGCTAAGCATAAGTGTATAAATAGTCGAGTCTGGAGGGGGTAAGGGTCTAACCTTATCTATTTTTGTAGAAAATGAGGCACGAAGTCCCCAGGTTCGGCATGGTCCAAAGAATACCACAACTGTTGCTGGATTGGTGGGAAGACCTTTCGCCAAGTGACAAAGACCATGTGAAGAGGGTCCTCGGAAACTTGCCCTCTTTACTGGATATCCAACCAAACGATATGTTGATCGAAGAATCCACTATTTTCTGGGAAAGAGAAAGGTCTGTATTCCGTTTTGGCAACATAGAAATGACCCCCCTCTTGGAGGACATAAGGGGCTTCGCGGGATTACCTTGGGACAACCCAGGTTTGTTGGTGCCGGAAAACCGTGCCGCTAGGGGGTTCCTGAAAATGATGGGTTTGAAAAAGAACGATGATTTAGAGTGCCTGACAGAGTCCTACATACCTTTTGACTATCTCTATGAACGATACGACCATAGAAAATCCTATCGTATTTTCCACAATGAGTTCTCTATTATTTCCTTAGGTCATATTCACCGCAGGGTTTTTGTGTTCGTTGTTTGCTTCCTGGGTATGATAGTATTTCCAAGCAAAGGAGATAGGATTCACACTAGACTGGCTATGGTATCCAAAACCTTAATGGAGGGGATCGAAGGGAAAACATATACCATTATCCCTATGATCATAGCAGACATATACCGAGCCTTGGACCACTACCAGAAGGAGTTCAAACACTTTGAGGGTTGCAATCTGCTACTACAGGTTTGGTTATTGGAGCATCTCCAAAGGGGTCAATATCGTCAAGAATTTCCACGAAGGGCGTGGAATGATCATATAGCCTTCCATCACCCTAAGAGAATGACCTACATCCCAGACAGGTTTGCTCAACCAGAAAATGCTACAGAATGGGCGCAGTTTTTTGACAATTTGACCGAGGACCAAGTTCAATGGATGTTTGAGTGGTTCCCTACCAGTGAATTCATCATCAGATCCAGGGATGCTCCGCACCTGGTGTTGATAGGTTTAAGTGGCATATACCCTTATGTTCCCATAAGGGTTATGAGACAGGCAGGTAGGAAGCAAGTTATACTGCGAGTTTCTAAAATGAGCCATTACAGGGCAGATTTTCAGGACGACGACATCCCGTACAAATGTGAAGCTCAACATATGTGGAATCTAAAGGTTATTATAGAAAAGGACACCATCGAGCCCGAAAGATACCACACAGGGCATGTACGATTTTACCTATCATGGTTGGAAGAAAACATAGCAAGATAGTTGAGTCGGAATCGGCAGAAACAGGGTCATAGACGAAGCGGCTGAGGCTCAAGTGAAATACAATAAACTGCGCAAAAGGGTTCGTGAGTCCGAGGCCGAGCATCTGGAGCAACACAAGACTGATATGGAACTGATCAATGAGTGGAAGGAAAGGGCTATCAAATCTAATGAAAGGCTGGAACATTTGGAGCAGGGTCTGATGGAGCTAGAGGCGAAGACGAGGAAAAGGGTCGCCGAATGCCAGAATGCTGAGGGAAATGAAGGAGGGCATCTAGAAAGGGTATACCTACTGTTGGGCATGCACGACATGGGGAACCTGATTGACAGAGCCAAGAAGATCGAGCCTGGGGAAGGTCGTTCTGGGACTAAGTAGTCTACGTTTCCTTTTCATTGCTTTTTTCAAATGTAATAAGGCCAAGTGCCATTAGTGACTTTATTTCTTGCTTATTATTTTAGTGTCGTTTTGGATTCTTCTATTTCACATTGATGAAATGAGGAATTTTGGCATCTAAGTTCTCCAAATCAACTTGTCTATAGGCCTACCTCGGGCACAACGAGGCTCCAAAGTTAGACACGATTTTATTCATGCACCATGTGTTTAAATACTGCAATACTTTCTTGTGATCCTCACTGACTTGGATACCTTTTATTTTTGTTTTTGTTTCTTTATTTTGATTATTTACCCTCCCCAAGGGTTGGTTCGTGCATTCTAGCATCATCATCATATCACACAAGATCCAGGGGCCCTCCGCCTTCTCCTCCTCCTAGTCCACCTAAAGGCAAAGGCAAAAGCAAAATGGAAGACTTGGGCAACATCAGACAAGAAAACACAACGCCAGTGGAACGAATAGAAGCCACTAAAAATCAAGGCACTCAAGTTCAGAATGAGGTTATGACACAACTCGAGCAAAGGTTGTTGAAACTCTAAGGGGAGCTTGAGCATGTCTGGAACTTGGCAAATTTATCCTTCTCACTCAGTGTCCCAGATGTCACTCAAAATCCCATACCTCCTCAGAACACCCCGAACAAACAGAACCCTCCCACAACTCATCATCATACAACTCCACCGAAAAAACAAATTATCCAACAACAGCACCAGCACGACACTTTCCACGCTCCAAGAAATACCCCGCTGATTATCCCTGAACCACAAGACTCCACAAGTGACCACCTCTATGCTCAAACACCGGGTCATCAGAACAACCCCCATATACATGGAGACTCTACCTCACTCCACCCAACACGTTTCTTACCCACCTAAATCCAATGAGAAGAATATGCTCATTAAGAATTTGGCCGAGGAACTCAAGAATCTGACTAGTCGAGTTCAGGGCGTTGAAGGGAGTAAGGGAGTCAAAGGGTTGAAATACGAAGATCTCTGCATACAGCCCGATGTTGAACTACCGGAGGGTTACAAACCTCCTAAGTTCTAAATGTTCGATGGTACAGGTGATCCCAGGGTCCATCTGAGGACCTATTGTGATAAACTGGTTGGAGTAGGAAGATACGAGAAGATTCGCATGGAATTGTCATGAGGAGCCTCACAGGAGATGCTTTATCTTGGTACATCAGCCAAAACCCTAAGAAGTGGTCCGACTGGGTAAGTATGGCATCAGACTTCATGGACCGATTCAGGTTCAATATGGAGAATGCACCAGACGTGTTCTACATCCAGAACCTTAAAAAGAAGCCCACTGAAACTTTTCGCGATTATGCCGCTCGCTGGAGATCTGAAGCAGCCAAGGTCAGGCCTGCCCTAGAGGAAGAACAAATGAACAAATTCTTCGTCTGGAAACAAGACCCGCAGTATTATGAGAGGCTAATGGTGATTGAGAACCAAAAATTCTCTGACATCATCAAGCTGGGTGAGAGAATTGAAGAAGGTATCAAGAGTTAAATGGTCACTAACTTTGAGGCACTACAGGCCACCAACAAAGCCTTGCAGTCTGGTGGTATATCCAAGAAGAAAGATGCAAGAACGATAATGGTTGCACAGGGACCCAAATCCCCGTTGGTGTACCGAACTTCCCCACTCACCTATCAAGCACCCTCGCCCATCTATCAGTCAGCACCTCCACCAACATATCAACCATTTCCATCGTCTACATATCAGCCTACTTCCCCCCAGATATTCCCAACCAGCTCATGTTTATCATACCTACAACTCTCAGCCATCTCACTTCTAATCACCCCCTGCTTGCCAAAATTTCCCAAGACCTCGACCCAACTTTAATCGTAGACCTCCTAAACAATACACTGCCATTGCTGAACCTATCGACCAGCTGTATGAAAGATTAAAAGCTGCTGGTTATGTCACTCCTATCCCTGCTATAACCCCTGAAAATCCATCCTAATGGGTCAATCCAAACAAGACATGTGCATACCATTCCGGCATGAATGGGTATACAATTGATGAATGTCGCTCATTGAAAGATAAGATCCAGTCTATGATTGATAACAAGGTCATCCAAGCAAAGAAAGTTGCTCCCAATGTTCGCAACAATCCGCTTCCAGACCATAAGGGTGTCAACATGATAGATATAGAAGAAGATTGGGACCCAGAAGGGTCGATCGGGTTAATTATAGAAGGTGATGACCCAAAGAAGCCATAAGTCACTCTTAATCCATCATAGTCCAGATTCAGCCATCCGGAGACGTCGAGGTAACTGCGTCACTCCCATTCAAGTTTGAAACGCACCACCTGCGAACACACATTTGCCGTTCAAGGTTGAAGTTATGCCGCCTACTAAGGCACCCATTCCATTTGAAGTGAAAGTAGCTGCACCAATCACAATGACAGTGTAAACCACGCCACCATTCAACGACAAGGCTGTACCTTGGGATTACACGGCTGAAGCAAGAAGGAAAGGTAAAGTTAAGATATAAGAAGCTAGTGCTGCACAGGGGAATGACAAAGACTTTTTTTCCAGGGTCTATACACCTGAACACTTGGCAGAGTCTAGCAAGAATGCTTCTAATAGGCCACCCGTCATTAAGACAGAACCAGATGATCTTTGGGGAAAGGTGCAGGCCAGGGAATACTCAGTCATCGATTCGCCGAACAAAACTCCAGTCCAGATATCCATTCTTTCATTGCTGCAGAATTCAGAGACGCAAAAACATGCTTTGATGAAAGTGCTAAACGAAGCATATGTTCCAAATAACATAACTAGTGGAGAAATGGCCAATATGGTAGGACAAGTACTAGAGAGTCACAAGATCACTTTCCACGAGGACGAGTTGCCGCCTGAAGGGCTAAGTCATAACAAAGCATTGCACATCACTGTGTAATGTGAGGACTACTTCATCACCAGGATTCTAATCGGGAGGGGGGGGATCCAGCCTCAACATCTGTCCGTTGACAACACTCAAGAAATTGGGCAAGGGGTTGTACGAGATCAAAGAAGGATCCATGAATGTAAAGGCTTTCGACAGTTCTCAGAGGTCTACCATTGGTGAAATCAGTCTTTGCCTGCAGATGGGACCTACATGGTTCGAGCTTGAATTTCAGGTGATAAATATATCGACATCCTACAACCTATTGTTGGGACATCCGTGGATACATGCTGCTGGGGATGTGGCATCAACATTGCATCAGTCAGTAAAATTTGAATGGAACCACCAGGAGGTGATTATCCATGGAGACGGAAGCAATCATATCTATAGTCGACATACCACCCCGATGATTGAAGGTAGAAGAAGGCTGGGTGGAGAAACCTACCACCACATTGAACGGATCAATGCAGTAGACAAAGACAAATGGTGGGAAATTAAGATCGAGATCATACTGAACTGGAGCGGATATGAGCCTGGCAGAGGACTCGGTAAGAATCTTTAGGGGATTTCCAAACCAATACAGCTGAAGCACCATGACACCACTTTTGGGTTGGGATACAAATACACATGACAAGAGTACGAGAACTGGTCTCCACCATGGCACGACCCTTACTATCCATTGGAAAAGCTGATACCGCATCTGGAGCAGACCTTCCAGCAGGCCGACGTAATATGGGGGTCAGAGGAAGAAGAAGCATTGACGGCCTTGAAAAATATATTCCTGGAAGATGGTGACATGAACTTCTGTGTTATTGTTGAGGAGGAGGAGGAGGAAGGCACTACCATCCAAGCTGTGAGTAAGGGATCATTCCTCAAGAATTGGACTGTCAGACCATCCAGGGCCCGACGAGTCCTAAGGTAGCAACGCTGAACAAGCATTATTTATATCATTTTTGCTAATGATTTACTTTTCGCCTTTTCCATTTTTGCATTTTTCAATAAAATCTCCAATGTTCCAAAACATTCGAAAATCACTTTTACGTTTCAATGAATCTGTATTTATTTATTATCATTTCTCTCATTATTTTATCTATACAACATCACTATTTCCTGTCTTGATGAACCAATGACTGTGACATGCAATGAGACAACGCAACAAAAGGACAGTGATTCAGAAGAAGAGGATGTCATACCCGATGAAATTGTCAGAGAAGTTGAGGATTTTGAAAACAAGCCTAAGTCCAATCTGGACGAAACCGAGATAATCAACATGGGAGATTCAGAAACTGTCAAAGAAACTCGCATCAGCATTCATTTATCGCCATCAGAGAAAGTGGATTACACACAATTCTTGAAAGAATATGAAGACATATTTGCATGGTCGTACGATGACATGAATGGTCTAAGTACGTCCATTGTAGCTCACAAGTTGCCGACCAATCCAATGTGCCCGCCGGTAAAGCAAACGCTCAGAAAGTTTAAGCCTGATATGATTCTGAAAATCAAAGAGGAAGTTACCAAGCAAATCAACGCCAAGGTTCTCGGGGTAGTTGAATATCCGACATGGTTAGCCAACATCGTGCCAGTGCCCAAGAAAGATGGAAAGGTCAGAGTTTGTGTCGACTACTGGGATCTCAACTGGGCCAGTCCGAAGGATGATTTCCCTGTCCCGAACATACATATCCTGATTGAAAATTGCGCCAAGCATGAGCTTCAGTCGTTTGTGGATTGCTTTACTGGTTACCATCAGATTTGGATAGACGAGGAAGACGCTGAGAAAACGGCTTTCATTATGCCATGGGGAGTCGACTGTTATAAGAGGATGTCATTCGGCCTAAAGAATGCTGGGGCCACCTATATGAGAGTTAGGACCACTATCTTCCATGACATGATACACAAAGAAATCGAGGTGTATGTGGATGACGTCATCATCAAGTCCAAAAGAGCCACCGACCATACAGCAGATTTGAGAAAGTTCTTCAACGGGCTGCGAAAGTACAACTTGAAATTAAACCCCGCGAAGTGTGCGTTTGGGGTTCCTGCTGGGAAATTTCTTGGGTTCATTGTCAGCCGCCAAGGGATAGAATTGGACCCATCAAAGGTCAAATCCATCCAAGATTTACCACCGCCAAAGAACAAGAAAGATGTGATGAGTTTCCTGGGACGCCTTAACTACATCAGCCGATTCATAGCCCAGTCCACGATTATATGTGAACCAATCTTCAAGATGCTAAAGAAAGATGTTGCGACCAAATGGACTGAGGATTGTCAGAAATATTTCGGCAGAATCAAGGAATACTTGTCAACGCCACCAGTTTTGGTCCCGACAGAGCCAGGTAGACCCTTGCTACTCTACCTTGCGGTATTAGATGAAGATTTCGGCTGCGTTCTGGGGCAGCATGACGAGACATGAAGAAAGGAACATGCTATTTATTACCTGAGTAAGAAGTTCACTCCATATGAGGCATGGTATTCTCTACTGGAACGTACTTGTTGTGCTCTAACCTGGGTAGCCCGGAAGCTGAGGCATTATGTCTGTGCCTACACAACATATCTCATATAAAGGATGGGTCCCTTGAAGTATATCTTTCACAAGCCCATGCCCACTGGCAAGCTGGCCAAATGGCAAATCCTGCTGAGTGAGTTCGACATTGTTTATGTGACTCAGAAAGCGGTCAAGGGGCAAGCATTGGCAGATCATCTTGCCGAGAATCCTGTGGGAGGAGAATACGAACCCCTGAAAACGTATTTTCCCGATGAAGAAGTATCATTCATAGGAGAAGACATTGCAGAATCCTATGACGCTTGAGAATGTTCTTCGACGGAGCAGCCAATTTCAAGGGAGTCGGCATTAGAGTTGTCCTGGTATCGGAAATAGGTCAACATTACTCGGTATCTGCCAAACTCAGATTTCCCTGCACCAACAATATGGCAGAATATAAAGCCTGCATCTTAGGGCCCAAGATGGACATTAACATGAATATCCAGGAATTCTTAGTAATTGGTGACTCAGATCTGCTAATACACCAAGTACAAGGAGAATGGTCTACCAAGAATTCCAAGATACTGGCGTATCTGCACCATGTGCAGGAATTGAGAAAGAGGTTCACGAAGATAGAATTTCGGCACATCCCCATAATTCAAAACTAGTTTGTCGATGCATTGGCCACTCTATCATCCATGATACAACACCCAGATAAGAACTTCATTGATCCTATTCCAGTGAAGATCCATAACCAACCGACATATTGTGCCCATGTTGAAGAAAAAGCAGACGGAAGACCATGGTTCCACGACATCAGGGAATATTTGTCAAAGGGAGAGTACCCAGAGCTTGCAAATCACACTCAGAAACGCACGCTCCGGAAATTTTCCAACAATTTCTTTCTCAGCGGAGGAAACCTATACAGGAGAACTCCCGACTTGGGTTTATTAAGATGTGTCGATGCAAAGGAAGCTTCTAGACAACTTGAAAAGATACATGCTGGGACCTGCGGCCCCCATATGAATGGTTTTGTCTTGGCAAAGAAAATACTCAAAGCCGGTTACTTCTGGATGACCATGGAAACGGACTGCATGCAGTATGCCCGGAAATGCTACCGATGTCAGGTAGATGCAGATATGATAAAGGTATCCCCAAACGAGCTCAATGCAACAAGCTCGCTTAGCCGTTCGCTGCCAGGGAAATGGACGTCATTGGACTGATAGAGCCTACCGCCTCAAATGGACACAGATTCATCTTAGTAGCTATTGATTATTTCACCAAATGGGTCAAAGCGGAATCCTACAAAGCAGTGACTAAGAAAGTCGTGGCAGACTTTGTCCGCGACCGTATCATTTGTCGGTTCGGGGTTCCAGAGTCAATCATCACCGACAACGGCTCCAATCTCAACAGTGATATGATGAAAGCCATGTGCGAGATTTTCAAAATCAAGCACAAGAATTCCACATCCTATAGACCACATATGAATGGAGCTGTGGAGGCCGCCAACAAGAACATCAAAAAGATATTGAGAAAGATGATAGAAAAGAACAAACAGTGGCATGAAAAGTTATCATTCGCCTTACTGGGATACCGCACCACAGTCCGCACATCAACCGGGGCAACTCCTTATTTATTGGTTTATGGTACAGAAGATGTATTCCTGCCAAAGTGGAGATCCCTTCCTTAAGAATCATACAAGAAGCTGAGCTCAGCGACGCAGAATGGATAAAAGGCCGGTACGAGAAGTTGGCCCTCATAGATGGGAAAAGGATGAATGCAACATGTCACAGTCAACTTTATCAGAATAGAATGTCCAGAGCCTTCAACAAGAGAGTCAAGCCACGACAGTTCACACCGGGGCAGCTGGTGTTAAAAAAGATCTTTCCATATCAAGATGAAGCCAAAGGGAAATTTTCTCCCAACTGGCAAGGTCCGTATATGGTTCACCAAGTATTGACAGGAGGAGCCCTCATGCTTGCAGATGGATGGAGAAGTATGGCCAAATCCAATCAATTTAGATGCAGTCAAACGATATTATGTGTAACTTTCTATGCTTTTCTTCAATAATGTAAATTGAATTACGCCTGACCTGATTCTTGTTTAAGAAAGGATACGTAGGCAGCCCTATGGGTTCGGTCATAAATAAATAAAAATCTCATTTCCCCCCGAAATTGGAAACTGGGGCAGAATTTTGAGAAGGACCCTAAAAAATCCAAAGCAAGTTTAGCCGATCGTAGCATGTACAACGGTCAGAATCATCAACCATCTAGCCGGGGCAGAATTTTGAGGAGGGCCCTCAAAATTCCGTAGCATGAGTGGTTGCAATGTCTTGAACCATGTCACGATCGTCAGTTCATCTAAATTTCTCAAAAAATATATTTTTACCATGTCTTTATAAAATCATGCACGTTTTCAAAATATAGCTCTGTTTAGCAAACACTATCCCGATGACATAAACAGGATCATCAGACCAAGCAGAACGAAGCAAGCAAAGCCAGCGGGGATACGAACCAACTTTCCCCATCTACAGAACTCACAATTGTTCTTTGGATGCAGGAATAAAGAACAAACAGGTTTCGAAGACACAAACTTCAACACAGTCACAAATGAAAAGTTTACTATTAGCACAAAAGAACGAACATGCTCCATAGTCACAGTTCTCAAAACACTTGCAATACCACAACCTATTACCAGCTAAGAAATCCTACTAGCATTCGCTATTTGTTCCTTTGCATAAGGCCAAGCCCTGCCTTCATCTTGAACAAGACTAAGCTTTGTCCCATATTTTGCATGAGGTTAAGCACTACCTCCATTTGCATAAGGCTAATCATCTGCCTTGCGTCTGCATAAGGCTAAGCTCTGCCTTTACTTGCATAAGGCTAATCATCTGCCCTCCGTCTGCATAAGGCTAAGCTCTGCCTTCATTTGCATGAGACTAAGCTCTGTCTCCATCTTGAACAAGGCTAATCTCTTCCTTCATTTGCATAAGGCTAATCTTCTGCCTTCCATTTGCATAAGGCTAATCCCCTGCCTTCCCTTGCATAAGGCTAATCTCTGTCTTCCATTTTGCATAAGGCTAACCAATGCCTTCCTATCTGCACGAGGCTAAGCTCCTCCTCTAATTTACTTTTTCACCGAGACCAAGCGTTGTCTCTCAAGCATTATCTACTTCGCTTCTCTTTCGGGCTAAGCTCTGCCCTTCAATTCGCAAGACTAAGCTCTATCTTGTCAGCATTATATTATTGCATATCATGGGCTGAAATATTGCCAACCTGTCCAAATGCGTCATAGTCTAACATCATCATCCTCATAGCCGGAAGACACCATGTCATGGCCTGAGGATCTCTCTCAATTTGCATATCATTATTCAAAGGCATCATAGTTCGGAGACACCATCTGCATGGCCCGAGAACATCATTTCATGGCCTACGAATCTCTCATAAGCCATTCATGGCCCAAGACATCATGGTCTAAGGACATCACCCCTAACCGTCCAAAGACAACTTTTATAGTCCAACGGGAACCTGCATCATGTTTAAATTTATGCATAGTATACGCTTGTATTGCTTTTATTTGCAGGTAACCCGACAAGCAACGACTATCCCAGCAGGAGAAATCCCGCTCTAGTTCTCCCAACCGTATCAAACCCGATATCCTGTAAGCCGTTCATTCGCTCACCCCTAGATGTTGTGTCCACTCTTGTGATAACTTCATCGGTATACTTCGCCGATGAATCCGGAACTACATACGACCTGATTCCTGTAAAACCAGGGATATGTAGGCAGCTCAGAAGCCGTAGCGCGGCCTAAACCTCTCTAACCGTTTCGCTCGGTCAAAATTGGCCATCTATATTTACCCGACAACTCTTTCATCCTTTCGGGTAAAGAGGGGCAGTTGTTGATACCCAATTTTTCCCAAAATATTTTTAAAATTGCATATGTACCGACAAAATCATGCATTAACAACGATTGGTATTTTTTCATAATTTTCCTATATTTTGTCTAATTTATCTAGCATTTTATTTTCAATAAATAATTAAAAAATTGCATCACAAATTATTTCAAAGGAATCTCTTGATTTAATTCATTTTTTATGGTCCCAATAAGATCAAATTATTTTATAATTATCCAAATTGGCATCTTTTGGATATAATTGCAATAGCTTTGCAATTATAGCCTAAGCATGTAATTTTATACTATTTTTTTTACCATAAATTAGCCTCTTATATTCTTAAATATAAAATAATTATTTTAAAGTTATTTCCATGCATATGATTCATTTTTATAAATAGTAATTACCTTATAAAACTATTTTAATTAAACTATCCGGGTGTTTAACAAATAGCCCATGCCTATTTCAATTTTAGCCTAAATTGATTAATCACTCCCTAAGCCAGCCCCAAACCCAATTAAATTATCCCAAATACCCCAGGCCCAATCTATTATCCTATCCGACCCAATTCTCATTTAATCTGGATCATTGATCATTTTTTATCAATGGAACAGATTTATTCTTACCTTAATTAACCCTAACGACCTACCCCCA
>ML373835.1:0-17317 GCA_005239525.1 Nicotiana knightiana | reverse complement strand
CCCCCCCCCCCCCCCCCCCCCCGTCTTCCCTCATTCTCTCTTCCTCCGCCGTTACATCCTCGCATCTCTCTCAAGCTCTCTCAGCTAAACCTTGCTCATACTCGCCGACCGTTGGCTCGCCGATAACAATGGTGGTTCCACTACCATCCCTAGCCTTCATGGCTCCCTCACACGCCGTATTATTCCTACCCTAAGGCCCTCAAGAGAACCATAGGCGGTTCAACTCATACCCATGGCCTTTTCATGCCGTTCTCAGGCCATCCTTGGCCGTCCGAGTAAGACCTTTCTATCTCCGGCTAAAACCTATGGTTTCTAAGCCTGATTCTCTCTACCTCTGGGTTATCTCTCTATGAAACCCTAACTCATCTATTGACTCTTCATATCTGCAATAGATCTGAGTATATTCTGAGTTATTTTACTGTTTTCCTTAAAGATCTCTCCAATTTTTCAAAAAATGTCTCTTCGTCTTCAAAGTTAGGGTTTCTTAACCCCTTTTCAAAAATGACTTTTCTTTCTGATTTTCCGTATTATTCTATGATTTTTACTATGTTTAAACATTCATTCATGTTTTCCCCTTTTATCTGATTTATTATGTTAAAACCCTAAGTCTCATGGTCTTAATCCTGGGTTCGGAGTCTGTCTCTGATGATTTGATTCGTATGTGTGCTTATTTCTCATGAACACTCTGAGTTTCTGTGATGTTACCCTATTATGTTCAGTAGAGTTTCTGATTCTTGCTTCTTCCGCTTATATTATGTTTATTCTGTTAATTCCTCTAATCAGTTCTATCTTCTCTAGTTGAATCCCTCATTCTATGTGATTCTTACTTTACTATGTTTCTGATTTTACTTCTTCTTGCCTATTATGCGTTTATTCCGTTTGTTCATAGAAATTTTGTGTTAATTCTCCCCTTAATCAATATTGTTCCTATTTTAATCCCTAATTTTATGTGATTAACACCTTTTACTGATTTCCTGTGATGATATCTTTTACTGATTTCCGACCTCTTAGTTATTTTCTCGCCTTATTTTATGGTTGACTATACTGTTAATTGATTCTTATGATATTTTCTTAATTAGAACCTTTTGTACCTAGTCCTAATTACCTGTTCTGTACTTGCACTGTTTGAATTGTTTCCTTATCTGTTATGCTCCAGTTACACATTGATTTCTTTCCTTATTTGTTACTTGTTCTTACCGTTTGAAGTTAACTCCCTTAATCAAGGGAGTACTTGCAATAATTTTGCTCTAATTGGTTCTGATTTCCATAATTTACTGCCTAATTGTGATTATTACCTTATTCTACCTAGTTTCAAACTACTATATATATATACACACACACTCACTCGAGACAATACACTCAACACACACGAACACACTAGTTCAAACTCTATCTCTCACACTCAAAGCTCTCTGCTCTCTTTCTATGTCACTTACTATTATTCTAAGTTAGCCGGCTACAAGACAAGGCTAACTATTGTGCTCTCCTGCCCCTTCACTTTTGTGGTTATTGTCTCTTTACTGGTATGTTCTGATTTTTAATTCAAGTCCCAAAACAATATGTTTATTTAACTGCTTCAGTTTATCGTGTTCCTAATCTATTTCTATCTATTGTCTTGATGTTCAACATGTAATTGACCTCCTTGCATCATTGCTTCATCTAGTATGCTAGTTATGTCTTACCTCTTTAGGGTTAGCATGTTCTTATAAACCTGTAATCTGTCTCAATGTAACTCTACTCTGTTTTGATGCTTGTGTACTGGTTGCCTAGTTCTGGTATGCACCTATTGATTTGTTACCCTAAGTTGTCTTGATGCTATGCTCAATCATGTTTAGCATGAAATCCTATACTATACTACCTCTCGACCCCATGAAGCCCCTAGAGCACTTATGATTATGTGACTTTATTTTAATTAGCACTCCTGAATCTATGTCTTACTATTTGCACTAATTGCCAAGGACCCCTGTCTGTTATGTGTTCACCATACCTGCTCTACTTGTCCCCAATCCCCAGTTATCCCTGTGTGAAGGTTTGTTCTCTTAGTATTGTTAAACTTCTTTGACTGACCTGCTGTTTGTTTAACTTAAACAACTGTTTTCAAAAGCTGTTTTACTAAACAATTCTCTTATTTTATAAAACTACTCAAACTGGGTCTCTTTTTCAAATATTGCTTTCCTGTTAAACCTTTTCAAAACTATGTCAAGCACTCTCACTCTACTCTTAGGTCCTTAAGTTCTGCCCCTCCAGTGTATGACTGCCTTGGGATTCCTGTGAGATCCCTCTGAACTCTGATGCACTAAGGTTGGCACTTCCACACTGCACTTACTCAATTATGGTTGTGAAATCTGGGTGTGAGCACTGCCCGGGATCCCTTGAGGTCCTTAGGGAACTCTGACACACCCGGATATGAGAAAGGCTATGAAACATTTGGGCATTTGAGGTTCTGAGAATCTGGGCCTGTTTTCAGGCTCCCTATAGTGTAACTTCTTATTTTTCTTTATCTATTTATGTAATTCATTCACATTGGTTTGTAATAATTGTTGTGAACGAATATTGGGGATTGATAGTGAAAAGGGGAGGGTAGCCATGTCTGTTGTCGATATCAATGGGATAGAAACTATGCCTTAGGCTTACATTTCTATGTGCGCATTAGAATCCATGTTTAGGACCAATACATTCTAAGCATGTCATGCATTAGATATCATGTTCTTAGGTTTACTGTTTCAGCATCTCATTTGACATTATTTTTATCACTTAGAAACCCTGCTTCTAGGCTAGATAACAACATTAAAATGAAAACTGTTGCTACTGCATATTCTGAAATCATGCTGTAACTTTCTGTGCATCTAAAAGTCATGCTTTTTTTTTTATAGGAATTTTGCATATAAATCATTCTGCATCTTATAATGTTCATACTCGATACCCTGTTTTAGGATCTCACTAAATCACACCTAGCTAAACTACTGATGCATGAAAAAAGGAACATAAGACAGTCTCACATATAGTTATCCTGTGTTAGTAAAAATGGTAATAACCCCTGTGTCTTTGCAACACTTAGAACAACATGCTTTAGGTAAAACAACTTCTAAACTATTTTAATAATTCTGGTAACTATTGTGCATTCCCCCATGCCTAGGCAAGCCTTAGGTAACCAACCTTTATAAAACTGGAAAACTGTTGCTTTTGTGTTTAATGCTTAATGGTTAACATGCTTAAAAATCAGTAGGCAAACTGATTAGGGCCCCTGCTTCTGGGTTTATAAAATTGAAACTGCATATCTTCTGTGTTTTGATATTCACTTAGACATCATGTTTTAGGATCCTGTTTAATAATACTGCCATTGTTTGTGTTTTGAGTCGTGCTGATTACATGCATTATCTTTGGAGGTAAATATGAGCATCTTAATTGCACTTTTCTGCCTTTATCTGCTAAAGTCCTATTTGTTCTTGTCTGTCGCCTAGTATTTTCTCCTTTTAAACCTTAGGGGTCTGTCTAGAACTGCCTATAGGTAGAGGTCCTAATCTCTTTCAGGACCATTAAGAAGGGACGAGTAACAGCACACATAGAGGTCGTTAAATAAACTCGCTTAATAACCACTAAGGGGTGGGAAAGGGTAGACATGGATATGATGACCTGTGTGCTAATGCAACGTGTATCCCCTCATTGAGGAGTGATTACCGGGCATTGCATGGATATGATCCTATAGGATAAACAACCTAGGACCCCTTATCTTTAGCACATATGTGTGCTTTGACTGTGAATCTTCTCAAAAACCTTTATTTGTTTACCTGTGTGATTTTATTATTTATGTGCTATCTGTTTTAAAATTCACAATTTTTGTTTAGCCGGGAACCACAGTTGTGGACTTTGAGGGGTACCTAACACCTTCCCCTTGAAGTAATTTCAAGCCCTTATCCTATCTCTGTTTATCCAATCTATGTTTGTAAATGACCCTTAGCAGGTGCCCTAACGCACCTTAATTCGTTAGATGATGACTCTTCAATTCCTTACCCTTTTCCCAAAAGGAAACGAGTTGTCCCAATAATGTCGAATACCCTGACAGATACGAAAGGAGAGGGAGAAGAGAGGGGGCGCGACACTCACTAGTCCTGTTGCTGAAGTTAACCCAACTAATAATAATCCAAATGATGCCTCGTCTGACCTTCCTATTACTACCCTTAATTTTTCTTGACAACCTTCTAAACGGAGCGAAACATCTATTGTTTTGCCTTTTTTATTCAATTAAGAGAAAAAAAATAAGGCTAAGTGTAAAAATTGTGGCAAAGAGTTAGCTTTTAAACATTTTGGAGGTCGGGGGGAAGGGGGGGGAGGGGAGGGGAAAGTTTGTCTGTACACATACTGATACACCCTAAAGATAAAGTCAAAGAAAGGTTCCTAAACCTTATCGAACTAGATGGAATTACATGTATAAAAGTTTAGTTGTTGCATATGAATATAGAAACCCCATAAACTCAACGTTTAATGCTCATGTAAGTGATGATAATGAGAACCTTACAAATGCAGATTGGGCTAATTTTTAAAATATTTTTAGATTTTTTAGAAAAATTTCATATTGCTACAAATGAATTTTCTGGATAATATTATCCTACTATTTCTAACTGTTTAATTTATATTGCAGAAACTAAAAATTTGTTTCGTCATTTTCAGAGGGTGGGGTAATTTATCAACGTGTTATTGATTCTATGATAAAAAAGTTTAAATTTTTTCCCTATTACCCTTATTTATGGTGTTGCTGCCTTGTTAAATCCCACTATGAAATTAGGAGGTCCTCAATTTTGGTATGAAACTGTTTATAATGGTTTAGCACTTGAAGATGAGGAGTTGTCTCCACTTCCGGAAGCAAAGCCTCAATTAAATGCTCAAATTATTTATAATGTTTATCAAATTGCATTAGATCATGCTAGACCAAATGTTCCAACTCCTATTTCTTTTAGTTCTCAATCATCTAAAAGAACTGCGAGAGTAAGAGCACTTAGTGCTTGGGCGGGGTTCAGGGGTTCTCTAGGTTCTAGTACTAGTGATTGTTCACAACTTAATGAGCTTGAAGTTTATTTGTCACAGGAAATTGGGGAAGTGAATCCCGACGGCTCCTTTCATATTTTGGAATGGTGGAAGGACAAAGAAAAATACTTTTCGATTCTTTCAAGGATGGCTCGAGACATTTTAACTATTCAAGCTTCAAAAGTGGCATCAGAGAGCGCTTTCAGTCAAGCAAGACTTCAACTCGGTGATTATAGAGCATCTATGAGGGAGAGCTTGGAAAAATCAGTACTTTTCAGAGATTGGATCCATTCGGAACAAAGAAATTTTGGACTTACTGAATCACAACCAGCGGTAGACGAAGCTTACGAAGAAATGCTAGCTGAACTTGCGGAGGATGTTGCTTCAACCGGAAGCGGTGATGACCAAGCTTCTTTTCCGCCGCCACCAACGGAAATTCCTCCGGACCTTGAAAGATTTATGAAATTTGTAAGAGATACCATGTAAATTAATATGTAACTTGTATTTTGGCACATCTTGATTAGTTTCTTTTTCTTCTCAATGGTGGTATTAGCACCTTGTTGTGCTCATTCCATGAGGGGAGGAAGACTAAGAAAGATATTGCCATGTTTTGTTAATGCTATAATAAAATTATAACGCATTGCTTTGAATATCTCTTTACAATATTTTTGTGTTTAAATTTGAACTAAAAATTTAGGTCACAATTCTATAATATAATTTACAAGAAATTGCCTTAGATAAATATTTTTAAAAAAAAATAGGCCCGGCCCACTTAGTCCCGGGACCGGCCCACTTAGCCCGGGACCATTAGTTAGTGGTCCCGGTCCCGGGCCGGTTCCTACAAAAAAACCCACGAAGCCCGGGCCCACTTAGGAATGGCCCACGAAGCTCGGGTCCACTTAGGACCGGTCCACTTAGCCCGTTTAGGCCCGGGTCCGGCCTAGATTACACCCTTACAAAAAATATACAAATTTTATATATTTTTTCAGCTATTATTTTTACAACAGTTATATAGTATCATTTTTACTTTTTTTTCCCTTGCAATATTGTCCCCATATTTTTGTTTAGTTCGAAGAAGTCACTACTATATCTTTTTTCTTTTTCATTTTTAAGTTTTGTCATAAGATTTATAGCAGCATTGACAAAAATCACTTCTTCAAACAACTTTTAAGTTGGACACAAACTTATCCAAAACTACTAATTATGTCTCATATTGTCCCATACAATTTTTTATTGCATTATTTTAAAAAAATTTAAAGATATTTTGCAGAAAAATTTCAATTGTATAAAATTATTGATATATTTTTTTCTTTTTGCAAAATTTACTTTTCAACTAAACGGGAAAACTAATAATTTTGCAACTTTTATAAGGAAATAAATTTATTTTTTCTTTCTTGGCAATTCATTGAAAATGATTTTTTGCAAAAAAAAAAGGAAGGGAAAAAATGCAAAACTTATTTATAGGCTGACCATATGTAGTGTTCTTATTGAGAATGATTTCGTGAGAATGTTCCGAGCGGTGTTGATTGAGCAGAATCAGTAGCTTAAAGCTAAACTTTAATAATATCATAAATTTTAACTAAAATTCACGTGTATTTTTATTTAAAGTTTATTCTTTTAACTTTTTGAGATTGAAAAGTTATAATTAATCTTTCCAAAATATTAATTCCTTCCAATATTTTTTGATAAGAAATAAAAATAATTGATTCAAAAATATCGAGTTACCATTGGGAAATGAAATTGTCACAACCAAGAAAAAGAAAATCAAATAAATGTATGTGAACGAAAAGAAACAGATCCAATGGGTATGTATGTTTAGAAATTAAGGAGAGGTAAAAATTGAATTTATGCACTCATATGAAGAACCTCAACGAATCCAAAATAAATTAAGACTAATCATTTATGTTAGTTATAAAAGTTATGTATTGTCTATACTATAATACTATTATATAAAGTATATAACTATAACGTAACACAATGTCGATTGAATTTTCTATCCTTCACAAAATGTATTATATGTTGCGTAAAATTATCATTACAATTAATCACTAAGAAGTTTATTATTTTCCTATATTCGTTATTGAACCTTGTTATCTAATGAATAATTATTTACCACAAAAGTAACAAATTTGTTTAAAAGCTATAATTAACTTTACAAACTTCAGTTATTTTCTTGTGTTCATTATTTGGCTATTTCAGTTAATAAAAAAAATTATTTTCTTGTATATGGTCATGGCATTAGGAATGTAATAAATCTCCTTTCAAGGGTTTTAAGTTAATATTTTAATTTTAAAAGTTTTGAATGGTAAAATTTTAGAACATTGAATTGAAATACGCAAATCTGTTAATAAGGTTTTTGACAACAAAAACTAAGGTAATATATTTTACACAAACAGCTAACTTGGAGTCTTGAATATGTAAAATACTAAATTATCATATACAAATAATAATAACAATAATAATTTAAGGGTGTTTAACTCGTAATGGCTTAAAGTAAAAGCTTTATTTGCTTTATCTCTTATGATTTGAGAATAAAATGTCCAGAATCGCAAAGGACGATTACATATAATACATAGGCTCGAACATATGCATATAAAAGTAAAATTATTTTTTTCCTTTTAATTGTTCTTCAATAAAATTTGCATCCATTCCGATCCATATATCTACTCTAATAACGGGTTTACCACCTATATAGAGCTTATTTATCTTCTAGCTAGACCAAAATTAACAATAACAAACCAATCTTGCCTTATTATTCTTTATTTCAGTTAGTCTATGTGAAACTTCTCTATCGCTTAAGATGTCGAATCATGGTTAATAACAAATAATGCTTAGTGGCAAATAACACTTAAAAAGTTTCTTGCAAACTCACCCGTTACACCAATTTTAGTTAAGTTAATCGTAGGAGAAAAGCTAAAGTTTATTAGGAGTCTTTTTTCAATTAAAAATTAAAAAAAAAAAGATAATAGAGCCATGAAATAAATTCTTCTACTTAGCAAAAGAAAGACAAAGAACTAGTCTAAAAATACAAACGACTAATATGTACCATAAAATTTTAGAAACTTTATATAAAAATATATAGCTACTTGTATAGTCGGTTTGGTTCGGTTTTTTCCGGTTATTTTGTTATTAAATCCAAGCCAAACCAAACTAAATTTGATCGGTTTTTAATATTCAAAACTAAAATCAAATCAAACCTAAAAAGTATCGATTTTTTTAGTTGGTTTGGTTCAATTGCTGTTTTGTTCGGTTTTTCGGGTTTTTTATAAACACCCCCATTGACAAGTGCCATTTATTTATTTGCTGGGTGTAAACACCCGGTGCGAATAAATTATTACGGCATTTCATTTGTCTAACAATGACAGCTTTGATCATGCAATTGAGATTTGAGGCAGAATGAATTGTCCACGCCCAATGCGTGCATTGAACTTTTTATCTGCATTTTTTGCCCATCTTGGTTATTTTACACTTCTCAAAATTAAACAATTCAAACTTCCCAGGCAATACATGTTACCAAGGGCCAAGAATAGAACAGATAAAAACTCAGCTTGTGTAGTATTTACATGAACATGTATCTCCTCAATGAGGATAGTTTTACACCATCACCCATATAAGTAAATACCATTTCCATTGCGCTCACCTACTACAACAATTCTGTCCTTCCAAGAAGCCCCTATCTTGAAAAGGGAAAACAACTATTTCAAGACTACAACCCACCATCAGATTCTCTCACCATTGATCATATACTTCAAATTAAATGGTTACATCGTATAGACTTGGTTGTCGACGTAAATTCTGTCCATCTACACCTTGTTCTGGAAGCTAACTCTGCAGAACCACAACCGTCTACATTTAGAGGAAGTGATAAGGGAAGTCGTAGCTACAACAATTGACGATAAAAACAATATGATATCTAAATGGAAGAATTCAAAAGTAGAGATCACCTGGGCATTAATTTACTGTTTCCTCCACATGTTGAGGATTCCAGCTGCAAGAGACTTCAGATTCCTCCACATAGATGAATTGCTTTCAGCTTGTGTATCAGCCTTGTGCTCATTGGATAATTCCCTATATGAAGCTAGTTCACGTCAGATAAGGTCTAAACATAGACTCATCATATCTAAAACTATTCTATATGAAAACCAATAAACTAAAGCAGGATTGGACACTGCTGATTGATACCTTCTCTGCTGATCTGTCAAATGCAAGCATATAAGCATAATTATGAGCTGATTTTAAGATGCCCTAAGCTATGAATATTCAATTCCGAGTTTAACTGCATCAAATAGTATATCAATTTTAGCCCAAAATTAATGCTTGAAATAATCAACTTTTTCATTATTCGCTTGACTGGTTCTGCACCTTGAACTACTCCAATTGTGATACTGTAAGTCTGTCACACATTAAAATGATACTTCGAAAGGAATGATGACGCGTCCAATTTGGTGCAAGTCTTAAATCAATTATTACTAGTATTATTATTATAGTTATCATTGCTAACAAATATTGAGAGACACAGAAAACCAGGTTAACCTTGTAGGCTTTTCCAATTCAGGTGAATGTTTTTGCTCATCCGTCAGCTTCAGGCCATCAAATTTGAAAGTTTCCATAGTGGAGACTTTCCGTTTTATGCTAGTCTCAGGTTCTTCAGAATGTGAAAAGGTTTCTAGCTCTGACTCAAGGACTCGTGCAGCAGCATCTTTATTATCCTGCATTAGAAACTTATTTATTGTAACACATGCAACATATAAGAGGAAACTTGGGAAAATGTAAAAATTCAGATTCATGAACTTCGAAAGGAAATAGATAGTAAGATAGCTTTCCATGTCTTTTTTTCTTTAAAACCTGATTTTGTGGAGCTCTCAGAAGAGGATTCAAATCCTATTTGAAAAATCAGCATAGTGGTGGATAATGACAAAGTCATTGTACGTCTTACAATCACTATAAATTCAGATTCAAGAACTCTCAACAGGGACAAAAATATGATCAAATTTCAATATCTCAGACGAACTCAAAGCGCATTGAGTTCTACTGCATACTTACACTTCCAGAAATTCTTGACATCTCCTGCCCAAAAGACTTCTCTGCTGCAATTGGAGTTTGTGGCTTTGCCCCTGCCTCATGGTTGCTATTAGTATCCCCACCTATGGTTAATGGTTGAGCTTCTTCAGATATGCCAGATATGCCTACGTCAACTGCTTGTCGATCACTTAGGATTTCTTTGAGTTCAGGTAAGGGCTTCCTGTTTTGAGTGAATTCTTTTTCCAATAAAATCCCATTTGTTAACTGACCATCTTCACATTCTCCATGATTGAGAGCTGTTGCACTGCTTAAAGTCTCTTCAACTTTGGTCAGTAATTTGTCCTTCCTAATTGCGGCTTCTCCTGAGGAAGCTTCTTTAACCACAGTGACTTTATGTTCTACTGGCATTCTAGAATTGTACTGCAGTTCTTGGACAAGCTTCTTGATAGTGTAATACGAGCCACCAACTTCTTTCATTGCCCTCTTAGTAGGTGGAAATTTTCCACCATTCATGGCTCTATATCTGCAAAATGGATAATAGATGATTAGTTGACCTTAAACTTCAGAACTCCACTGTAAATCCTGCAGACCAAATTAAGGACCTGCTTCAATGTGAACACATTAGCTACAAGCATTCATTGTTTGCACTTGATGCTATGTAAAATTGGTAAAGGAAAAACATAGACCTATATAGTAGTCTGATTGACATAAAAACTATTCCAAAAGAATAGACGGTCAGGACTATAGGCGATTTTATTCCACTTGAGTACAGAGAAGATACAAAATCTCTATGCATCAGCTGTAACATCCTTATAGACAACCAGGATTACTTGCAAATAAATTCTAACTCAGTTCAGACACAGGTTCGATGACTTCCAATCCAAAGGATCCCGTAATCCAGAGACAACAATACCTTTCAGGAACTCCTAAAATCCAGGAGCTCTGTCATGATTGACACATCAAAAACGGCCAGTATTCAGTAACATTAACAAAGAAGATCCAGTATCCCCTTCATCTTTCCGCACTACCACTAGATATTTTCTCCTACTTATGAGTAAATAGAAGAAAATTAAACCAAAGAACACTCTAAGAGATCAATAAACCTAGAAAATATATGCTTCATTTTCCACGAAAATTAGAGTAACATATTCTTGTTGAAATAGCAGATCTCCAAAAATCAAAACTAAACACAAAAAATTTCATTTATACTTCTGTAAATCTGCCCCTAGGATTACCAATTCACTTGGCCATACCCTTATTGCTGCTTTCAGAGATTAGCCAAATAACCAATTTAAGAATCCTATTTTTTTTGCTTATCATCAATTCCATCAGTAAGACAATAAGTTCATTGGTTCACTTACTACTCAAAGTCATGAGCAAAAAGAAGATACAATAATAAAGGATAGTTGTTACAACTAGCTCAAGCTTCAGAGAGAAAAGAGAGATTCCTACTTGGTTAAGCAAATCCAATATTAAAGGGGCCCTCTTCTGTAGATAAGTAAACTAGCATCTTATCAACTCAGCACAAATACCTAATAGGTCATGCCATCAGAAAGCTAAGGACATTTGACATTAAAACACTATTTAGTTACAACAACTTGAATATAATTTTTCCTCAATATTATCAAAACATGAAGTTCACATGAAAAAGCTAGTTGTAGTTTTTAGGACGTTTTAGTCCCAAGAACATGAAAGATCTTGACCATGAGCTCCCGGCTTCTGACCAATGGAAAGAAAGTGAGAAGGGATCTCACTAGTGTAGATCAATCAAGAGAAAAAGAGCATCATACAACCATTAGAACTCCACCAGGTCATTGACACAGTACAAAAAGAGGTCATATAATAGGTTTTTGCAGCCAAATTTAGAAACAGGCCTCGAAAGACGCAAGGGAAAATCCTTCGGATGAAGCATCCAAGGGGAGAGATACAATTGAGAACAATGATCTCCAAGAAAATATATGTTGATTATCTTGGCGCCGTATCTGGATACATGATACTTTACACAAGTAACTTACTTGAGGAGGGAGGAAAGGGAAATATTCCAACAAGAAGTAAAATACTATCCACCATATTCAAGAACCCTAACGGAACCTCACCATTTTTCCTCCAAATTAGTCAACCAAATGCTTCAATCACCAAACTGAATAAAATGGAGGAAACTTTAGCTGTAAAAGATGATGATGACGATCATGTCTTGACTTCCCTTAATAATGAGTAAACTTCAATCACCACAACAACAACAACAACAACAACAACAACATACCCAGTAAAATCCCACTAGTGGGGTCTGGGGAGAGTAGAGTATACGCAGACCTTACCCCTACCCCGAAAAGGGTAGAGAGGCTGTTTCCCGGAGACTCTCGGCTCAACAAGAGAGACAATAATATCAGAAAAGAAACAAAAGAAAAGGCATATAACAACAAAAGATGCCAGAAGGAAAATGGAAACTTTATCTGTAAAAGATGATGATGAAGATCATGTCTTGACTTCCCTTAATAAAGAGTAAAAACTAAGACATAATTATCCAATATCCAATTTTATTTAGCCTACATTAGTTTGCATATATGAAACTTTGTTAAAATCCTTCTTCACACTCTAACGACTTTTTAATGAAATTCAGAGCATTCTTTATGCCTATTTTCTTAGCTGTATCCTTTGCATCAGTCGTTCCCAATTTGTCAACGTCAAGTATAAGGGTTGCATTTGAAAATATCTCCAGCAAAATTTGTCACACAGGTCAAAATATATAAAGCACCAAACTTCATAATTTGGGGACTTGGGTGCCTAATTTTCCATTTGTTTAGTCAAGTCAATGCAACCATAGAGTTGCTCTTCTGGTGATTGTAGGTCACGGTTCGAGGCATGGAAACAACATGTTTTGCAGAAATTTTAACAGGAAGGCTGCATGCAGTATATGTCCACTCCCTCACTACCCCGCACTAGCCAGTGGCGGATGTAGAGCACAAGAATTGGGTTCATCTGAACCTAGTGGTTTCCACACGAAGTATAGATACATATGTGAAAAATCACCAGAATTAACAACTATTAGATTCTGAACCCATAATTGAAAAGTGTAATGGCTTCAGTTGTAAAGTTGAACCCATCAAATTAAAATCCTGGATCTGCCTCGGGGCCACTAGCCGAGAAGCACTAAGTCCTTGTACATAGGATCCAACAATTATGGCATCAAGTACACACACACACAACAAAAAAGAAAAGAAAAAGGATATATTACTTGTTAACAAAAGCTTCCACCATTGCTTTTCTTTCATCCTTTGATACCCTTTTGCGTTGCCTTTTAACTGCCGCTAAATCAGACGGAACAGTGGAAGCAGCAAACGACTTCCCACGAACTGAATTTGAAGCACCATCAACTACAACAGATTATGCATGCATTCGTTATTTCCGAGGATTACTATGTGCTCAAAATGTTGATGATCCCAAGATACTATTTTACAGCCAGATTAACCAAAGTTAAATGAATAATTGTAATAAAATTAATGAGAGGGAGAGAGAAAAAATAAAACCTCGTTTGGAGAGATTTATAGAGAGCCGCCGAACAATCTGCATCTCTAAGTATATGAAATCAACCCAACAGTATACACATAATAATGGTATAATATATTTGAAGTGAAAGCTTTGAAAGTGAAGGAGTAGGCGAAGGAGGGTTTAAGATTCCAAAATTAATCTTTTTCCCTTTGGGGACTGAGGTTTAAGACAAGCTCTAATAAATTACTCTTTTTTTTTTTATTTAAGCAATAAAGAGGACTCCGTTTGTACTTGATTTTTTTTTTTTTTTGGAAAGAGAACTCTTTTTACTGGGTTTTTATTTTTCTCTCCCACTCTTTTGCTTTATTTTCTTGTAGTACAACAATTTTCCAGATAGATTGGTTTTTCTTTTTTTTTTTTAAATAATTTTTTTTTCTAGTACATCGATTGGGATCAAGGAAAGGAAAATAGAGAGTGAAAATTGAAATCACATAGGAGATTAGATGTACACAGTGCAATCGAGTGTGAACAACTTTAGAAAAAGAAGAATATTGAAGAACAGTTAGGCTAGATCAGGGTATCCACCGAGATGTTAGCTAAGAAAAGAACAGTTTAGAGAAGAAGAAGAATGTTATTTTCGTGAATGAGTTCCAAATGTGTACAATGAGATCTATATAAGCAGCTGCATTTGATTCTCTCCCTTTCCCTCCATGTAACTAACTTTCTAACAACTTCCTAACTGTAACTAACTTTCGAAATCTTCCAACTAATTGATTGCCACTTCAGCTCATCTTAGCTAAGTATTACAAAATGAAGCTAAATACATTTATTATTACTAAACATTGCAACAATACCCCCTACAGAAGCACAGTTTTTTCCTCAAGACTGGAATGAAGGGAATCAATATTGCAGGTCAGAGACATATTCCTAAGTAGCTTGAGAGGAATCAATGTCTGTCCATTTGACCAGCACTTGCACCGCAGCTTTATTGCCTCTCTTCACTATCATCATTGCTAACACTTCCTCAGGTATGGGACATTAAGGACTAGAGAGATGAAATACAGGAGGATGATTGATGTTGGAAGGGACTTCATGGTATTTCTTCAGTTGGAATATAGGGTGAATCAGAGCATCAGCAGGGAAGAGAAGCTTGTACGCAACAGCTCCAATCTTAGCATCAATAGGATAAAGATCATAGTATTTGGCAGCAAGCTTGTTAAATGGTTTAGTGGAAACTGACACCGTAGGGTTGTAACTTGAGATAAACCCAATCTCCCACTTCAAAGTTTATGTCAGATCTATGTTTGTCAGCTAAATCTTTCATTCTCTGTTGTGCTCTCAATAGATGGAACTTCAAATATGGATGATAGCCTCCCTAGCTGTCGGGGACCTATCAACCATTTCTGAAACAACTTCATCAACTAGATATGGAAGATGGAAAGGTGGTTTCTGGCCATATAAAACCTCATAAGGACTGCATTTGATGACAGTATGATAGGTAGTATCATACCACCATTCAGCTAATGGTAGATACTTAGGCCAATCCTGAGGACAGTTAGAGCAGAAACATCTCAGATAGGTCTCTAGAGTTCTGTTCAAAACTTTAGTCTGGCCATTAGTTTGAGGATGATATGTTGTTGATATCTGCAGTTGAACACCTTACATAGCAAACAATTCTTGCCAAAAATTGATGAAGAAGATTGGATCTCTATCACTGGTTATGGTAGCAAGCCACCCATATAGTTTAAAGACATTGTCCGAAAAGGACTTAGCCATTGTCTTGGCAGTATAGGGATGTTGTAGGCTCATAAAAGGACCATACTTGCTAAATCTATCAACAACAACCAAAATGACATCCTTGCCATGGGACCTAGGCAACCCTTCAATGAAGTCTAAACAGATGTCAGTCCATACCCCATCAAGAACATGTAGCAATTGCATTAGTCCAAGAGAGACAACAACATCATACTTATGTCTTTGGCACACATTACTTTTTTTTATGAATTCTCTGACATCTGTGGCCATTGATTTCCAATAAAATAGGGACTGCAACCTTTTTAGAGTAAAATCCATGCCAGAATGTCCAACTTGTGTGGTTGAATGCCACAAGATAATAATAAGTGTTTTGAGTTGTGGATTTGCACCAACCGCCAGACTACCTTCCATCTCAGCTGGTCATTACACCAAGTAAATGACTTAAAAGGCTGAGTTTGCAATTTGGCAATCAATTCTTGCAAGTAAGTATCAGAAGTCCAAGTGGCCTTGATTTGATCATACAGGGAATCATGTGGAGATAGTAAAAAAATAGATAACAGTTCAGGGTCAGGCTTCCTAGACAGGGAATCAATATCTTTATTTCCAGCCCCCTTTTTATACTCAATAGAGAAATCAAAGTCCATAAGCTTGGAAATGTCGGCTATTTGGAAATCAGTATGAATTTGTTGTTCCAGCAAAGGCTTCAATGCTTTTTGATCTGTCCTGACAATGAACGGTCTCCCCAATAGGTAGTGTGACCATTTAGTAATAGCAAATATGAGAGCTAATAGCTCCCTGTCATAGACAAACATGGCTTTATGTTTAGGTGCTACAGATCTACTGATATAGGCAATTGGATGCCCCTGCTGCATCAGCACAACATTTATGCCCTTACCACTTGCATCAGTCTCAACCAAGAATGGTTTTTAAAAGTATGGCATTGCCAGTACATGAGCAGAAATCAAGGCTTGCTTCAACTTCTGAAATATTGCAGTAGCTTCAGCAGTCCAAACATAGCCATCCTTCTTATGTAAATTATGTAATGATCTACATATAGTTCCATATCCTTATACGAACCTCATTTAATATCCATCAAGGCCTAAGAACCTTCTTAGTTGTTTGTTATTATCAGGAATGGGCCACTACTCAACTTATGTAATCTTATTAAGAGCTGTAGCAACTCTTTTTTGGCTAATAAAGTGTCCTAAATACTCCACTTTAGGGACACCAAATTCACACATAGACATCTTGGCATACAATTGGTATTTCAGTTAGTTCAAAAATAACTTTCACATGCTTAACATGATCAACCATAAATTTGTTGTATATTAGTATATCATAAAAAAAAAACTAGCATTATCTTCCTTAGTAAGGGTCTGAAGACTGAATTCATAAGGTTTTAGAAGGAATATGGAGCATTGGTTAGCCTAAATGGCACAACCAAAAACTCATAATGGTCTTCATGACTTTTAAAGGTTGTCTTGTGAGTGTCACCCTCAGCGATCCTCAACTTATTATAGTCGCCCCGAAATCAATTTTAGAGAATACCATTGCACCACCTAGTTCATCTAACAGGTCTTCTATAATAGGTATAGGAAATTTATCCTTGATGGTTAGTTGATTCAACTCTCTATAGTCAATACACGATCTCCAGCTTCCATCTTGTTTTCCTACTACCACAACTGGTGAAGCATAGGGGTTTATACTATGCGGTATAACTCTCTGGTCTAACTTCTCCTTTACTAAATTATTTATGATGTCTTTTTTAACTCCAATATATCTGTAAGGTCTTTTGTTGACTGGATTTTCTCCTTCAACTTATGGAATTCTATGATCAAAAGCACCTCTATAAGGTGGCAACGTACTAGCACAGCAAATATGCTAGCATATTGATCGATTAAGATAGCTAACTCAGGAGCAATGGAATCACCTTGTATAGCTTGAATATTATGACAGCAATTTCCTTCATATTCACTAGTAGCTACAGTTAGCATAAATAACTGAGTACTCCTCCCGCCAACCCCCCCCC
>ML373834.1:0-21398 GCA_005239525.1 Nicotiana knightiana | reverse complement strand
TATTATCGCTTTTAAATATGATGAAGATCAGAGTCATACTGCTGTGTTTATAAGTAGTACTATAAGCGAAGTTGTTCAAGAATTGCATTTATAATTGCACAAGGCTAAGCATTGCCTTTCTTTTCATAGGGCTAAACACTGCCCTCACCATCGCATGAGGCTAAGCATTGCCTCTCTTTGTCAAAGACTAAGCATTATCCCCTGCACTGCATAATACTAAGCGCCGCCCTCATCTCATATAAGACTAAGCCTTGTCCTGTCTCGTCCTCGCATAAAACTCAGCATCATATCTTCACATTTCATAGGCTGAAACATCACCATTTTGTTCGAAGGAGTCATAGTCCGAAGACCCCATCCTCATAGCCGGAAGACACCATTCCATGGACTGAGGATCTCTTGAAACTGTGCATCATTATTCAAAGGCGTCATAGTTCAGAGGCATCATACTCATGGTGTGAGGAAACCATTTCACGCCCCGCGAATCCCTTATCATACGCTTCATGGCCCAGGACGTCATGGTCTAAGGGCATCATCCTTATCGTCCAAAGACAACCTTCATGGTCCAAAGGTAATTTGCATCATGTTTAAATTTTTGCAATAACCCATATATATTCGCATGCATCGTGTTTTAAGTTTTGTAGGTAAGTCGGGAGGTAAACATTCTACAAACGAGAGCAATATTCGCTCCAAATTTTGTTCACAGCGTTCACATCCTCTGACTACCTCAAACACAACTGGCCATCAATAATTGAATGCTTTTTCTATGATTGTTCGAACATCTGCCTCATACATTCATAACATCTAAAATTCACATTCTTGACTCCACCTAAAATTTTCCGTTGCTTGCAACACTATCCTACCAAAAGAAATTCTTCGAAACGTACGACCATTCTTATAGCAACTCTATTGGTTTAGTTTGTCGCTGGATCCATAATTACACACGGCCTGATTCCAGTAGCACTGGGGATATATAGGCAGCTCAGGAACCAGGATTTGGCCCCCATTTTTCCAAATCCCATCATTCCCCACTCAATTCGGCCAAAATTAGTCATCATTTTCTTTACCCGACAACTCTTTCATCATTCTCCGGTAAAGAGGGGCAGATGTTGATATCCAATTTTGCCCTCATATCTTTTAAAATAGTATATATATACTTTAAAAATATCATTTTGAATCATTATTTAACTTACAAGAATATCCAAATATTTTCTATGACTTTTAGAATTTTTAAAGTTTTAAAATTAATTTTCTTGCATTTAAATTACTTGAATATTTATTAATTATCCCTTTAAATTATTTGTGATGAATTAATCATCCAAATTTTTTATTTACACCCACGTGCATGTTTAAATATTTTATATCATTCCATATAATTATGTTTGTATTTTTAGCTATTCACGCAATTTTGCAATAATAACCTATATTCATGCATAATTATGTTTTATTTACACTATTTGTCCCAACATAGTTTTTTATATTTTTTATAATGTTAAATTATCGTTTTGATGGTTTTAGTGCATAGGAAATATTTTATTATTTATTATTTATTATTTTATTTAAACAAGTTTGTATTTTAAGTATAGCCCAAATTATACTAATTTTTGGACCACATTAGTGGATCAAACAACTACTCAAATCTCTGGCCCAATCTCCCCTGCCCAAGCCAAACGACCTCTTAACCTCAACCCAAATGGTACCCGCTTAAACGACCCGCCCCGCTCCCATTTCGATCCTGGCCGTTGATCCCAAATGATTAACGACCCATAATAATTCCTCCACTTTCCTTATATCCCCTCACCCAAACCCTAACCTCATTTCCCGCCTAACAGCCGCCTCTGAAATCTCCCCTTTCCACTCATCTTTGAGAAATCCTAGCCGTCATACCCTTAAATCTTCTCCGATTCCAACCTAAACATGGAGTCAATCCATGATTTATTTACCTATTTTAAGGTACTACGATGGTGTATACGCACTTGTGGTATTACTTAAAGTTCTTGCCAATTTTTGGCAACAACGATATTATAATATTTGGCTTGGTCGACTCTAATTCTGTGGGAATTTGGTCGATGTCTCATCTATATACATTGTACAAGGAAGGATCCTTGAATCTTGGTCCGATTCTCATACGCCTGGACCCATCTAGGGTTTGAGATTTTCCTTTTCCTTTGCAGATTTTGATTGCATGTGATATTTTCTTTCCTTATATATGTTTAATCAATTATTTTCCTTGTTTGTTCGTTCAATTTCAACACTATATAAACCCCTCCCCTAATTACCCTAAAAAAGGACTTTTGGGAGTGAAATTTACTATTGTCACTTTTTTATTCTTTCATTATCACTATAGTCTAAAATCTGAGACTTTGGCCGGCTGAAAGCCAAATCCATTCGATTCCGACTATGTTCTTTCTCAGTGCAAGCACCACCCGGAGTTCATTCGAAACACTTGGGAACTCTGGCGCACTGAGATTTTAGGGTTCTGTTGCTCTTTGCTACTGTTAGTCGAATTAGTTCTGGAATTTCCTCTTTTTTATTTGCTTGCTTGTTAACTTGTGATAGGTAAGTATCTTTAGCTATCGCAATTTAATTTTTTGCTTATATTTATACTCTGTATATCTATGTTGCTTAGGCTTCAATGAACCAATATGAGGCCATGTTTATGGTTCTCCTAGCTTTGAATTTTAACCTATAGCCTTATATTCCTAGCATCAGAACTTGCCTAAAATTCAGTGTGAGATGTATTTATCACATGTGCTTGCATATATGATTCTCCCAAACTCGTTTAGATTTGATAGTTGAGTCATATCTTAATTTTCCTCTCTCTCTTGTTATGGATTGTTGTGGTAGCCTGGGAAGTATTCTGATAAGTCACTTATGCCTAACATATGTCCTTCTTGGGGTTGTACTATCTATTACGACCCGTTTTCATGCAATTTTATTTTCCCTCATTATTCACTTGATCAACTCTCTATCCTTTAGTACTAGTAAACCTTTAGCACAAACTTTAAAACTAGTCTTTTCTCTATATGTGGTCAACTATTGCTAGATTTGGTGCATGCTCTCACTTCTGAAATTGAATTATGATTAAACCTTAGTATGCTTCCCTTGTTAAGTATTTACTCGACCATGAACTCTTAGTATTGTTTTAAGCCATCGTGTTATTACCAATACTCAATGCGTTAAGTCCTATGTTCAACTATGTGATATGTGCATACTAGCTTCTTGATATGCTATTTGTGATCACTTTCTCATTAAGATCTCATGTTAAAAACCATCATGTGAAGACTTCATCCCCTTATTCCTATATATGACTCTACTAGATTCTCTTATGAATTGTCTGATTCTTTTAGGCTAATTTTGAGCTATGCTTTGAAACTCTATTGAAGTAGTTTGCTTACACTGTTCAATCCTACCATTTTGAAATTACTGCTAAAACGCAGTATGAACCATCTTATGTATGCCTTGTGTTCTCACCAATATTTCATGTGATACAGCCTATATTCCTGGTTCGGTTTGTTGTTAATTACAACTTTAAGAATTAAGTGTGTGGATCTTAGAGTAGTTCGTCATTTGTTTGGTTAAGTTTTTCAACGACTGGGTAAGTGAGTCCTCCATTTGGGCCTAGTATGGGTCCATGTATGAGCTTGAACCTTTTAATTGACATACTCTGATGCTTGGGGTATACCTGGATCCGCGTCTGCTGTTTGTATGAACAGCGAGCTTGTTGGAGGCCCAATAAATACTAGGTTATCTCCTCTTGGGCCTGCTCTACTTGTAGGGCCTGTAGTTTTTTCAATACTGTAATACTGAGGCTTATTTTCATTTCTTCTTGGGCTTGTAATAATTTGAAACAAACAATTGGGGATTTAGTGAAATTGGGATAGAAAGGGTATTCTAGTACTTGCACGAAAGGGTAGAGAACATGTCTATAAGATCTATGTGCTCTTTTTTGTTGTTTTGTTTAGCATGCTTTACTTTTGTACATTGTTAGACATCATGCCTATAGGAGTCACACACACACCTCACTTAATTTGTGAAGACAGTTAGTCCCAGTATTTGTTATACCTGTTTCCATATCTACTATTCAACAATCTTAGATAACATGTCTTAGGGTGAAACAATACAATGTTTTCACTCATCTAGATATCATGCCTATATGACATCAAATAATCAGTCTATCAATTGTTTCAATTACTTTTATTGTAATTCTTATCTAGATATCATGTCTATAGGATTTTCAACATTCAATTTGTATATGTGTTAACCCAGAATTCAATTGGAGTCAAGAATCACTTAGAAATCATGCCTATAGGATTCGCCTAAATGCTGCTTATGCATAATGCTGGAAATCGGAATCACTTAGAAACCATGTTCATAGGATTTATAATGATCTAATTTTCCCGTGCGTTAGCCTAAAAAGGAAGCATTACCTATTTGATACTGGAATCACATAGTGATCATGCCTATAGGACCAAAGGACTCTAAGTTTTAAGTTCAAAACGTTCTACAACTTAATCTAAAAATCAGTTTGTGTGCTTCTTAGTTTATGTGTGAAGGCTAATATGAACCACTCATTTCTATTATGTGAAGTCCTATTTGTTTTGTATGTGCGATTAGTTTTTATCATTTTGAGCAACATAAGTAAGTCTAGAACCACCCAAATAGAGGCCCAAATCCTCATGTACCATAGGCATGGGACGGGTAATGCATGCATAGGACACGACTTAGAACTTAATTAGAATGCTTTAGGTAAACAATTTCAACAAAGTAATCGGGTAGCAGGAGATGATAGTTTGTGCTCGCTGAATAATATGAGCAACTCTCATCTAAAAAGGTGTTGCAAATTATTATTTATGTTGCATGGGGTGATCCTTTAGGCTAAAAAACTTAGGCCCCCCCCCCTCCTCTATACACTTACTATTCACACGTAGTCATTTAATATGGACCGATGTAGTTGTATCTTTGTAGTCCTTAGAGATTTGTACCAATTCTAATTTGTGTTATAATGAAACTCTTTGAGTTTTATATTTCTTTATTTATCTGATCACCTAGCCTAATCCACATAGTCTTAAGTTCGGTCGGGACCCACAGTTGTGGACCTCGAAGAGTGCTTAACACCTTCTCTTTGAGGTAATTTGAGTCATTACCCGATCTTTGGTGGCGTTGACTAGTCAAACAGAGTTATTTGAATAATAGGTGCCCTAACACACCTTAAAACTATTAGGTGGGGACTCTTCTCTTTTAATACCCATTTAAAAGACTTTTCATATGTCGAAACCGGATTTTGCGAGAAAAAGAGGTGCAACAACACCTTGTTCACTATCTCAAATAATAGTTGATACACTGGAATGAGGGTCTTCTTGTGTACCATTTCCCCCGGATGTACTGCATCATTCCTCAAAATGGTATTTCAAAAATTGGAAGAACAAGTCCCTTCAATGGTGGATATTCCACCAGTAGGCACACCTAGGATGGTTCCCAACACAACCTCATCCATCACAAAGTCGACACTGTTCACCTTCATACAGATGTTGTCATCCTCCACTGTGAGAAAGTCAGCATAAAACTGCGCACCTATGCCTTATACACCTTAGAACTCTCATTTGTTAGCAAATGTGTCAACTGTTGAAACTCGCAAATATTCACTAGTTGGTGCATTCCAGGTATGTCAAGAATATCAGGGGCAATGTTCTGCCCCACAGCACTTTCTGATTTCTCATATTTTCCCCTCATTCATTCTTGGCCACCCCCACTTTGGCCTTCTTTGAGGAACCAAGTTCCTCATTTGCACCATCCTTTCGTTTCACTGATTTTCTCACACTTTTAGCTTTATCTGCAGGTTTCTGAGACAAAAATTTCTTAGACATATTTTTACCAGACCCCTCATCCATTTTTTCTAGACTCGCCAACCTCAACACTACTAACCTCCATCACTCTCTTGGACAACTTTTTCCTAGGCTTTGGAATGGTAGGTTTCTTAGCGGACTTACGAATTGAAGGACTGGGTTCCTCCTCCTCTTCATCATTGTTGTCAACAATAAGTGTTGTAGGCACTACCTCTTCATGAACTAGCTTTCCGCCCTTCATCAACCTTCTTCTCTTCTTTTCATTCTTACTATTCTTTAGGGCAGACTCAAGAGCTTCTGTTTTTGCAGCCGAGTAGTAGGTCTTTTAAGAGTCGGTGTTTTAATAGTTGACCTGCTACTCCTAGTACTAATAATACTTGCAATAGACAAATTATCATAGTCCTATTCACTACCCTCATTCTCTTCCTCAAATAGAGATCTCATCTCTGGAGGAACAATGGCCAAAAGCTCAACATAGAAATGAGGAGAGGGAGAGGGAGAGGGAGAGGGATCCATACTGACCTGCGGTTCTTTTGAAGAACATGGAGTTTCATCCCAAGTAGGATAGAGGGATCCTCTTAGGAGAAGGGATCATGTCCCTCGACTGGTTCCCCAGTAGTACTTTCAGGTGCCAAATTTCAACAGGCACCTATTCCCTACCCTCTTCCCGTAGACTAATACCTTCCCCTAGAGAACCATTGGTATCAGAAAAACCATCATAAACACCATGTAAACACCCCTCAGCAATTATTGACAACATATTCTCTATGGCATCTAGTTCTTTTAACCCCAAACTAAACTCAGAAGGCACAAAAGGAGTATTACCTATAGGATCTGTAGCTTTCAAATTGAGACTGGGATTACTCATTGTTGATTCATCACTAGTCCTAACCGCACTTTGTTGTGCCTCAGAACTTTCTTCCAAACGCAGATTTGAAACTTCCTGATTTTCTTCTCCTTTTATGGTTTCTCCCTCAACCATTTTTTCTAGTAAGGCATAGAGAGATACTGTAGAATCTCGATTGGGTTGGAGAAGAGGAAGTGGGTGGTTAGGAATCATGTGTAAGGTTTGAACGGGATGGTGTAGGGTCTGTCACTGGTGTTTCAAGAGATGAAGATATGGTGGGGACAATACTAGGAACATTTGAGAATTCAAGATTCTCAGACATTATGAAGTTTATAGTTTATGAGAGAAGACAGCGTTCGGTTCTTTGAGAGAAGAGGGAATTTTTGGATTTTGATGTGAACAGTAATGAAAGTGACAGAGCTTTGGATTTATTTAAAAGGGGTGAGGGACCGGTTGGGAAGGTGTATTAACTTTTCTGGGTAGACGGGTCGTTTCTGAACGGGTATGACTCTTGGGTTCCAAACAGAAAAAGAAGAATTTGACATTTTTATGACGTGGCACCCTTTTTAGCCGTTAACGAGATTGTGCATGAGAGTACAAAGGAACTACTAACTTGTGTCAAAAGAACCAGGTTCCCTTACAAATTTTGTAATGTGAGCCTCATCCTTTTACCGAGGAACAATACCACTAGCTTCTTGTTTGCTCTGTGATCGTCATGCATATCTACATGTAACAGTATAGAATTGAGTTAAACCTTGCCAAAAGCACCTTTTAGCTATTTTACCTATTCATTTCTTTCATAGCTAATCATCGAGGGACCAGGTCCTCAACTTGATTTTATCAACAGTGCCAAATGATTTACTATCTGCTCAGTGCTTTGGTGAAGATATTTGCAATTTGTTCTTCTGTACTACAAAACTTCATGCTGATAAGCCATTTTTCAACATTGTCTTTGAGGAATTCATGTCTCACATCAATGTGTTTTTTTTGTATTATGTTGAACTGGATTCTTTTCCATATTGAGAACACTGGTGTTGTCACACATAAAGGGCATACAATCAGAAAACATGCCAAAATCTTCTAGCTTCTGCGTGATCCACAATAGTTGAGCACAACAATAGGCAGATGCCACATACTCAACTTCTGCAGTTTAAAGAGCCACTAAATTTTGTTTTCTAGTACCCCATGTGATTAGACACGAACCCAAGAAGTTTTCTATTCCAAAAGTGTTTTCCCTATCCACCAGATAACCAACATAATTAGCATCAGCATACCCGATCAAGTAAAAATTATCTCCCGATGGATAATAGAGAACTAGGTTCTGCGTTCCTTTGAGATACCTCATGATTCTTTTGGCATCCTTAAGATGAGATTCCTTTGGGTTAGATTGGAACCTGGCACAAACCCACACTAAAAGTGATATCTGGTCTACTTGATGTGAGATACAAGAGTGACCCAATGATACCTCTGTACATGGGTCTCGTTCACAAGAGAACCAGATTCATCCATGTCCAGACGAG
Organism: Nicotiana knightiana; assembly: GCA_005239525.1. Classification (NCBI taxonomy): domain Eukaryota; kingdom Viridiplantae; phylum Streptophyta; class Magnoliopsida; order Solanales; family Solanaceae; genus Nicotiana; species Nicotiana knightiana. The sequence continues at coordinate 13,188 of ML373834.1, read as the reverse complement.
TGGCATTGGCAATATGAGTATCGATGATTTTTGAACTTTCTATTTCAAACCTCCTCAGACTCTCTTTAATGTACTTCTGTTGACTTATCATTGTGTTAGACTTATCATTGTGCCCTTAGGAGTGTTCTTGACTTGCAGACCCGAAAAGAAATTCAATTCCCCCATCATGCTCATTTCAATCTTACTTTCCATGAGCTTTATAAAATCCTCACACAAAGAGTCATTTGTTGCTCGAAAGATAATGTCATCAACTAAACTTGCACAATGAGCAAGTTCCTTCCCCATTTCTTAAGAAATAAGGTGTTGTCAATTTTTCCTCTTGTAAAGTCATTTGCTAGAAGAAATTTGGACAACCTTTCATACCATGCACGAGGATCCTGCTTCAGTCCATATACAGTCTTGCCGAGTTTAAACACATGCTCAGGATGCTCATGACATTCGAATCCAAGTGGTTGCTTGATGAAGACTTCTTCTTTTAGTAAGCTATTTAGAAATGACATATTCACATCCATTTAGAACAATTTGAATTCCATATGAGATGCAAAGGAAATAAGAATTTTGATGGCCTCCATTCGAGCAACTAGAGAAAAAGTTTCATCATAGTCAATCCCTTCTTCTTGATTGTACCCTTGAAATACCAGCTTTGTTCCTTGTTGTGTTCCAAAACTCATCAAGTTTAGTTTTAAATATACATTTGGTTCCTATGACAGTTATGTTAGTAGGTCGAGGAACCAGGTGCCACACGTTGTTTCTCTCAAATTGATGGAGTTCATCTTGCATAGTAGTAATCTAGACAGAATATTTCAATGATTCCTTGATACTTTTGGGCTCAACTTGAGAGAGAAAAGATGAGAAGGTAAGTTAATTTCTTGACTTTGATCTAGTTTGAATCCCTGATTCAAGAGGAGTGATTAAATTTTGAAGAGGGTGTGAACTTTTGTGCTTCTAGTTGGACACTTGAATTTCATTGTGAGAGGGTCCAGTTACTTCTGAATGTGATCCTTGGTTGACATGAGTACCAGTTCTCAGCTCAGCATCAGGGGTCTCTTGGACAACATCAACAACTTTGTTCTCAGCTTTAGTTCTTGTGATTGAGGGACCATATTCCTCTACATCAGTTGGAGATACAATTACACCTTCATCATTTGATTGAATCACGTCAACCTTTCCATTTTCCATGTCAATGACTTCAACAGGAACATCTGACTACTCTTCATCTTGATCGATCTTATAAGGTTAATCTTTCACACATTGGTGATGAGATTCATCAAAGATCACGTGTATGCTATCTTCATCACATTGAGTTATTTTTTTGTATACCTTATATGCTTTTCTTTGTGATGAATATCCCAAAGAGATCCCTTCATCACTTTTGGCATCGAATTTTCCTAGTGCTTCCTTACCGTTGTTGAGGACAAAACATTTTCACCCAAATGTCCTTTAATGTGTCAGCTTGGGCTTACTTCAGTTCAGCAGTTCATATGGGGTTTTGTTTAGGAGGGACCTGATCATGCACCTGTTCACCAAGTAGCATGCAATGTTGATTGCTTTGCCCAGAAGCTTTTAGCAATGCCACTGTCAATCAACATAGTTCTTGTCATTTCTTCAAGAGTCCTATTTTTCTTCTCCACAATACCATTTTGTTAAGGTGTTCTTGGAGCTGAAAATTTATGACTTATGCCATTTTCAACATAGAATTCGTCGAATTTTGCAATGTCAAATTTTGTGCCATGATCAGATCTTATACACACTACATTATGGCTCATCTTCACTTGGATCTTCTTTAAAAATGCAACATATACTGGAAAAGTTTCATCATTGGTTCTGAGGAACAAAGTACAGGTGAATCTGGAATAGTCATCCACTATAATAAAAATATACTTCTTTCCTTCTCTACTCGGCACCCCAGTAGGTCCACATCCATATGCATAAGATCAGGTGGATTTGAGGTGCTAACTTCTGTTTTATGCTTGAAAAAAGACCTTACTTGTTTTCCTTTTGCACATGCATCACACATTTTGTGATCTTTGATACTTGACATCGGCAGACCACGAACCAGGTCCGTCCTTGCCAATTTGTTCAGCAATGTAAAGCTTGCATGACCCAATCTTCTGTGCCATAGTTCAACATCATCATCAACAACACTCAGACAAGTGAGATACCATTTTGCAGGGACTCAAAATCAGCAACACAAATGTTCTTGTATCCTTTTGCCATCAGGAACACTTAACCAATCACTAGATTTGTGACTTTGCAGACTTTTGACACAAATTCCACTTTGTTTCCTTTGTCGCAGATTTGGGCAACACTCAGCAGGATATATTTCAATTCGTTCACGTAGTACACATTTTCAATTAATTGAAGAGTGATTTCCCATTTCTTCCTACTCCTATAATGTATCCTTATTTCCCATTCCAAAAGACGCACTTCCTCTTTGCAGGGCTTTGAGTGAAAGAAAATCATCGATGCTTCCAATCATGTTTTTAGAACGTCCATTATCCATGTATCCTTTTTTGCCTTTCAGTGCTCCATGCACAAGAGAATCAAGGGTTAGACTTAGGAACCTAAACAATTTTGGGTCCCTTGTAATGAGGAAAGGGATGAATTAGACTTCTTTTTGTCCAGGAAGGCAATATACTTTTTTTAATCGAAGGACTAGGTTCCTTAGCAGTAGTTACCTATTCAACAAACACCTTGTTTTTTTGTTGGGACTAAGTTCTAGCCTTACAATTTTATTTAAAGTGCTAGTGTTCCCACAGTGAGTGCAAAGCCTGTTATCAAGGGCAGTAACATACTTGCTATATAAATTGTAGGGAGTCTTTGCTCTTTAGAACCTGGCTCCCTGCCTGTTCCCACCATTACTTGTATACATGGCAGCAACTACATCAAAGGACAAGGTCCACTTTAGAGATATTTCGAGGTCACTTTTAACTATGCCTAGATCTTCTTCAAGTTGCCGATTTCTTTCAAGTTTAGCACGCAGACTGATTTCACAATTTGGAGTTCATTTTCAAGCTTAATGTCTGCCTCACTCGCAACTTCCTTTCCCTTTATGATACTCGGAGAATTATTTCCCCTTTTTAATTCCTCTATTGTTTCTTTTAGGTCCAACATTACTATCAACGAGTCATCACTCTCATTTTCTACGCTTTCAACCTTATTAATCAGAATATTATGTTCCTTCATTAGATCTTCGAAAGTCTCCTTTTGGGTCAACACTACGATTACCTGATCATCTCTCTCATTTTCTACCTCTCGTAATTCCAAAGTTAAAGCATTTTTATTATTTATGAGATTGTGATAAGCATAAATTAGAATTATTGCTAAAAATATGAGCTATTTCTAAGAATAAGATTTTAGATTTCATTGAACATCTAAATATTTTACCTTATCATCGTCAGATTTTGCCATTAGGGCAAATATAGAATCATAATCAACTCCATCACTTTCGACTTCCATCATGGATATTTCATGTTGTATATAATCTTCACCAGATTCGATGGAAGAATCTCCCCATGCAGCAAGAGCTTGTTTTACAACATTGTCAGCGACTTCTTTTCTCTTGAATCTTTTGTCAAGAATCGGGTTCCTCTTGGATGCTTTGTCTGTGTTGTTCTAAAGGAGGGGACAATCCTTGATGAAATGTCCTGGCTTCCCACATGTATTACACAATTCATATCCTCTTGTCTTGCTTGAGCTGCCCTTCTTTGGAATACCTCCATTTATGCGAACCATCTTCTGAAATCTCTTCGTTAGGTAAGCCATACCAGCATCCTCACCACTCGATTCATTTTATCTGTCTTGAGGACCAGGTTCTTCTCCCTTTTGGGCTCTCTTCTATCATGACCTTTTTCTTCTTCATTTCATAGATTTTCAGATTACTAATGAGTTCGTCAATGGTCAGCAATTGTAGATCATTTGCCTCTGTGATAGCATTTACTTTGTTTTCCCATGACCTAGGTAATATGCTGAATATTTTTCTAACAAGCTTGTTCCTTGGAATGATTTCACCCAAGAGAATGGAGCTCATTGATGACAGAAGTGAATCGAGTGTCCACTGTCCATGATCTATTGTAGTCCTGTTCCTCTCACTGGTCCATGCACATATGAATTAAGGGTTAGATTTAGGAACCCAAACAAGTCTGGGTCCCTTGTAGTTAGGAAAGGGGTAATAAGTGCTTTTCTAGTCCATGCAGGTAAGGATGGATTTTTCTTGCTGGGGCCTGGTCCCCTCTTAGTAGTCACTTTGTCAGAAAAAACTTTGTTTTTCTGAATAGATTGAACCATGGCAGGGCAACTTTCCTTGAAGTGCCCATTGTTCCCATAGTGGGTATAAAGCCAATTATATAGGACACTGACATGTTGTGAGGGTTGTAAGGATTTTTCTCCTTTTGAAACCCAATCCCCTGCGTGTTTCAACTGTTGTTAAAGTACATAGCAGTAACAACATCTGTGGACCAGGTCCATTTCAGTGATTTTTCAAGATCAAATTTTAGTTTGACCATTTCAGCTTAAAGTTGCCTGTTTTTCTCAAGTTCACAGCACAGGATTGTTTTGACATCATTTAGTTCATTTTCAAGCTTAATATGTTTCTCACTAGCTACCTTTTTCCCTTTCTCTATGCTTGCACCCCTATGTTTTAATTTGAGTCCCTCAATTGTTTTCTCTAGGTCTGTGATTTCCACCAAAAGGTCATCTCTTTCCTGCTCGATAGCTTTAATCTTCTCAACTAAAATATTCTTTTAATTTCTCAGGTTCTCCACTGTTTTCTTCAGGTCTACCACCACTACAGTCAGGTCATCTCTTTCATTTTCTGTGTTACTTGTTTTTTCAGCTAGCACTTCTTTTTCTTTATCAAGGTTACTAATGGTCTCTTTCAAGTCTACAATCACTACCATTAAGTCATCTCTCTCATTTTCTACACTGGTTATTCTACAGGTTAGAGATTATTTTTCTTTTTCAAGATCACTTATGGTCCTTTTAAATCTACCACACAAACAACCAAATTATCTCTAGATTGTTCAGCTTCTCCTAGCTCTATGGTCAATGTATCCTTATCGTCAACTAAGATGTAGTAAGTATCAACAAGAACATTTGCTAATGACATTAATTTTTTAGAAGAGTAGGACTTCAGATTTCTCTGGACATCCCTGAAGTTTACCTCATCATTGTCATCCTCTTCATCATCATCAGACTGGGCCATTAGAGCGAACAGTGAATCATACCCCTTACAGTCGTTCTCTACTGCCATCATGGAGATGTTTCGAGCTTATGGTTCCTCTTCTGATTTACTAGAGGAATCTCCCCACGTAGCAAGAGCTTGCTTCACAACATTGTCAGTTGCACCTTTCCTGCTGAATCGTTTATTAGGAACATGGTTCCTCTTTGTTGTCTTGTCACAGTTGTGCTTGAAAGGCTCCTGCTTTAGAAGTGGACAGTCCTTGATGAAGTACCCTGGTTTTCCATATTTGTGACATAGATCATAGTTTCTTGGCTTGCTTGAACTGCCTCTTCTTGGTATACCACCATTTCTTCGAACCATCTTTTGAAATCTCTCAGTGAGATAGGCCATGTCACTATTTTCCTCACTTGAGTCCTTGCTTTCAGCTTTGAGAACCATACTCTTCTCCATTTTTGGTTCTCTTCTCTCAATGTCTTTCTTTTTCTTCATCTCGTATGTCTTCATATTTCCTACTCATCCATGGTTAGAGTTTGTAGGTCTTTTGCTTCAGTGATAACATTCACCTTGCTTTCCCATGAACTAGGTAGGACACTTAGAATCTTCCGTACCAGCTTGTTTCTAGGAATTATTTCTCCCAGTGAGTGAAGCTCATTAATGATAGAGGTGAATCTAGTATGCATGTCTTATATAGACTCATCATCCTTCATCCGGAACAACTCGTACTCAGTGGTAAGCATGTCAATCTTGGACTGCATTACTTGAGTCGTTCCGTCGTGAGCAGTCTACAAGCCTTCCCAAATCTCTTTTGCTGATTGGCAAGTAGAGATCTTATTGTACTCATCAGGTCCTATACCACATACCAAGATTTTATTGGCACGAAAGATCTTCTCCACAGCCTTCCTGTCAACGTCACTGAATTCCTTCTTGGTCTTGGGCACCATGATACCAGCCTCTCTTATCTTCTTCATAGGAACATGGGGACCGTCAAAAATGACATCCCATAGCTCAAAATCTTCAGCCATTATGAAATCATGCATACGAGTCTTCCACCATCCGTGGTACTGACCATTTAATATAGGAGGTCGGTATGTTGATTGTCCTTTTTCAAAGCTGGGTAGAGCAGTCATTAGAGATCCTTTCTAGGTGTTAACCTTTTAGAAAGAACCCGCTCTGATACCAATTGATAGTTTCTATGAGTCCACCAACAGTAAAGAGACCTGGTCCTTTACCAGTTCCCTTAGAGTTATAAATAGAGACAGTAAGTAAAAGAAGCACAGGATTTTTATGTGGAAAAATCCCAACTCAAGGGGACAAAAACCACGACCTACACTGGTAGGATTTGAACTTCACTAACTTGTAATCTCAACTATTACAAGCCACTTTGTTACTAACTTAGTTACAAAGACTTTGACTTATGACTAAAGCTAGTCGCAACACAAACACAGATGGTTTATGATTTTTGTGTTTCATAAAACAAAGCTTCTAATAAAGAAAGATAGGATACAATAGAAACAAAATACAATATTACAACTCAACTAAAGGACACCTAAGAACACGTAGTGAAACTAGTCCGTTTTAGTGGAGTTGTCTTCTTGTTCTTGACACAGTTGAGTCTTCAATGCTAGAGCAGATCTTCAATGCTATTGAGAATGTTAGTAAATGCTCAAGTGAATATCTCGTTTGTCTCAAAATAATATATTATATCCCTAGGAAATCCCAAGAAGGATACCCATGCTTAGTTGGTACACTCATCAACCAATGGGAAGTGACTGCTGCACTGTTTCTGCACTGTAGCGTGCACAGTTGTAGGCAGTCACTTTCTATCACAGCTTTCTAGATGTAGAGTTGACTTGTACTTATGTCAGGGGAATGTCAAGGGATCAGGTCCCTAGACTGTTTCCAGTGAGTTCAGGCGTACACTGCCAAGATTTCTTGAGTTTATGTTGACTGGTTGTGCTGGTTACGCATCAGGTCCTTTATCTGGTTCTTGACATAAAGTTTGTCAGAACATCAAAACATAAGACTAACCCATCAGTCCTTCATCTTGAATAGCTCATACTCAGTGGTTAGCATATCAATCTTCGACTACTTGACTTGAGTAGTCCCTTCGTGTGCTGTTTGGAGAGCTTCCCAAATTTCCTTGGCAGATTGGCAAGAAGAAATCTAGTTGTATTCGTCTGGCCCAATACCACAAAGAAGGATCTTTTTGGCTCGGAAGTTCTTCTCGATAGCCTTTCTGTCAGCATCGTTGTATTCTTTCCTAGTCTTAGGAGTTGGCACTGTTGGTTCTCCAATGGACTTCATAGGAACAAAAGTACCATCACAGATGACATCCCAAAGATCTGAGTCTTCAGCCATGATAAAATCATGCATCCTTGTCTTCCGCCATCCATAGTATTGGTCATTAAATCGTAGTGGTCTGTAGGTAGATTGACCTTCTTCAAAGTTTGGTAGAGCAGCCACGAGGATCCTTTCTAGGTGTTAGCCTGATAGAAAGAATCCTCTTTGATACCAATTGATAGAACCTAAGGGTCCACCAAACTGATATAGAGAATCAGGCTCTCTATTAGTTCCCACAGAACACACGCGCACATATGTAAGTAAATGACACAATAGAGTTTTATGTGGAAAATTCCCAGCTCACGGGATAATAAACTACGACCCACCCTTGTAGGATTTCACCTTCACTACTAAGCAAACTTTCAGATTACAAACTATTGTAACCTAGAAACTAACCTCTTAATCCCTAACTAACTTGTAATAACCTTATTACAAGCCCCTTTGTAATAACTCTATTACAAAACTTTCAACTCGACTAACTCTAGCCAAGACACAAACTCATGGTTTATGATTTTATAAAGGTTTCCTACACAATGCTTCTAATTACAAGTAAATCACTTTGACAAAGGTGCTACACAACTAAGGACGTATGATGACTCTAAGCAGGAAACTGGTCCTTCGTTATGTTGTTCTTTGTTCTTGACGCCTTGAATGCCACTTGCAGATTGGTAATACACTTGAGAGAGAGCTTGATCAATTATAGAGTGTGCAAGTATGTTGTTTTGCCTTTACTTCAAGTTAATATTACATAAGTGGCATCACTTAAATGATGAAAGCATGTTTGATACAAAGGCATTCCCTATAAAGTTACTGCTCCATTGTTTGCACTGTTGCCTGTGTGCAGAGGAACAATTGCAATTACTTTATAGCTGTGGGGAATTGACTGGTACTGTCAACAAGGGAACTGGTGTGGATTTGGTCCCTTTGTTGTTTCTTGGACTCTGAGTGTTGGAACATGGCAAAGTGAAAGCCATGAAAAAATTAAATGTATGAATTATATATTATAAAAATAACAAATAAGATAATTTGAAATTATTTTAATTATAAGAAAATACCTAGGTAAAATATATAATATAATATATCATGTAGAATGTATTACATAAGTGAAAAGATTTATAATATCAAGGGCATAATAGACTTTTCAAATAAAAGTATTATAAAATCTGGCCAAGGTGACTTTTTGTGATAAATAGAGCAAAGTAACATGAATTTTCTATAATAAAAGAAAGAAAAGTGACTTTTAGGTAATGAACACAAAGTTGAATGACTTTTACGTAACAAGAGAAAGAAAATTGACTTTTGGACAATGAACACAAAGATGAATGACCACCCGTGAAACTTTCTCGATAAAATGTATTTTTTAAAATGTTGAAAAATTTCATATAGTTTGACTATCGATGAGTGAAATGTATCATCTAAATTGAAATGGAGAAAGTACTCCCTCCCTTCACTTTTACTTGTCAAGTATTCCACAAGTAAATTTTTGTTTTTACTTGTCACTTTTCGCATATCAAGAGAAAAATAATTTATTTTTTCTGTTTTGCCCTTAGCATTATTTACTAATTCCAAATCATTTTTCAAATTCATTAAGACTATGCAACAACTAATATGGGTATCAAGGTAAATTATACATTTTATTTATTATTTTCTAAAGGATATGCAAAATTAATGATAGACAAGTAGAAATGAACGGATGGATCGCTTATTATGAGGAAAAGAAAAGTAGAGCTAGTATTCACATTTTTTCCCTATTGAGTACCGATTTTTAGGCTTGGGCATACTAACGGTGGTTTTTTTACTAGGGAAAAGGCATAAATACCTTCTTGAACTTGAGTCATATTTTCAGTTGCACACTTAAACTTTGTGAAAGTATTATTGCCCCTTAACACTAGATAATCAGATTTTTGACTGCACGCTCTGCCAAATGTATAAATTTTATTTTTTATTCTTTTTTAATTATATTTTATTTCTCTCTTTTTCATTCCTATATATCATTCTGTCCGGCCCCTTTCATGACTGCTAATGCACAACCCAAGAGCATTCTTCACTCTCCAAACACACAACATTAGGGTGGCAATTTGCGGGTCGGATTGAAAATTGGACGGATCAAAAGCGGATAATAAAAGAAACGGACAAAAATAGGCTAATCGACGGATAATATGAGTAACTATATTATTCATGACTTCTTGAATATGATCACTTTTGGGAGAATTTTTAGTCTACAAACTTGAAGAATCCTCAATTTGAAGCTTTAGAAATGTAAAAGTTAAACTCATTAGTTATCCATTTTCTAAATGAATAATATGGTTGTTATCCAAATTTGACATGTTTTTAAATAGTTCATTATCCAATCTATTTTTTAATGAATAATATGGATGGTTAATTATTTTTTTTAACCGTTTTGCCACCACTACACACCACCATTGAAAGCCTCCATTATTTGTTTTTCTTTTTCACGCTCTTTTTTCTATCTTCTTCGTTTCTAACCAGAATAATAAACATAAATTGGAGTTTCAACAACCTCAACTTCTCCATGACTCTGCATTCCTTAGCAAAAACTTCTCGAGATAGCTCGAAAGTTCCATTATATTTGGAATACACATTAGTTTTACCAGACACAAATGAATTTCCTACCGTAATTGAGCTAGGCGATTGTGAATAAAAGGTGGTTAATTGGGGGGAAATGATAAAACCTGAATCAAAATTGGAGTGAAAACTGGGATTATAATTGGAAATAGAGGTGGCGTTTGAAAATTACCTTGTGCAAATTCATCAGGGGGTTTAAGTGTTGGTTCAATTCTTGGGATAATTATGGGAATGGGGGTATGGTAAAGAGGTCAAATTGGTGAATTAAAGATAAAGATCGAGCTCCCTAATCGGCTTGCCTAGTGCGGTTTACATTCTCTGCATGGTTTGCTGGCTATTACTGTTGGACTTTAAGCATTGGGCTTAAAAGTCTAAGAGTGTGAATTGGGAAATGGTGGGAAATAAAATGGAGGGAAATGAAAATTTGAATCAAGTGAGCTTTTGTCATGAACTTTGTACCACATTGGTGAAAGACAACTACACTTGTGTGTATAAATATATGATCACTTCTTAGAGCTCTTAAAAGGAGTTGAAGAGGATGTATCCTCGCGCCGTCGTCGTCGCTCGCTCGGCTTCGGCTTCGGCGCNCAACACTTCTTGTCAAAAATGGATTTAAGTGTGTATTTGTTTCCAATAGTGTTGTTTTGAGTAAGAATGATATGTATGTAGGCAAAGGTTACCTGAATGAGGGCCTTTTTAAGCTAAATGTAATAGCTATTCCTATCAATAAAGTTGAAACTTCTTCTTACTTAGTTGAGTCAAACACTTTATGGCATGCACGCTTAGGCCACGTCAACTTCAAAACATTACGGAAAATGATTAATTTGGAAGTATTTCCAAAATTTGATTGCATTAACTCAAAATGTCAAATCTGTGTGTAATCAAAGTATGTTAAGCATTCGTATAAGACTGTTANAACAAAAAGATCAAAATTGATAAGAAGTGATCGGGGTGGAGAATATGAATCTCCTTTTGAACAAATATGTTTGGAAAATGTCATTATTCACCAAACACTGCCCCATACTCTCCTCAATTTAACGGAATTGCGGAAAGAAAGAATCGAACATTAAAGGAGATGATGAGTGCCTTATTAATAAGTTCTGGTTTACCACAGAACTTGTGGGGGGAATCTATACTTATAGCAAATCGAATAATCAACCGTGTACCCCACAGTAAAACAAAGTCCATCCCGTACGAAAAATGGAAAGAAAGGAAACCCAGCTTGAAATACTTCAAAGTGTGGGGGTGTTTAGCTAAAGTACAAGTTCCTAAGCCTAAAAGGGTGAAGATAGGTTCAAAAACGGTTGATTGTGTATTTATTGGATATGTAACCAATAGCAAGGCATATCGGTTTCTGGTTCATAAATCAGAAAATCCTGAGATCCACGTTAATACGATAATAGAATCAGACAATGCTGAATTCTTTGAAACTGTTTATCCATATAAAAAGGAAAGTGAATCGTCATACCAAAAGTCAAAACGACCTCGGGAGGTAACAACAGATGGTATGCCTAATGAGGAAAATCCGAGAAGAAGTAAACGTCAAAGGACATCTACTTCATTCGGTCCAGATTTTCTGACTTTTCTGCTAGAAAATGAGCCTCGAACCTTCAAGGAAGCAATGTCTTCCTCAGAAGCACAATATTGGAAAGAGGCTGTCAATAGTGAAATAGAATCCATATTGAGCAACAACACTTGGGAGTTGGTTGATCTTCCTCCAGGTAACAAAACTTTGGGTTCTAAATGGATTTTCAAGAAGAAAATAAAAAACGATGGCACTATTGAAAAATACAAGGCAAGACTTGTTGTCAAAGGATTTAGACAGAGAGAAGGTCTTGACTATTTTGACACATACTCGTCGGTAACGAGAATTACATCCATTCGGATTCTAATAGCGTTAGCCGCCTTGTATAGTCTTGAAATCCATCAAATGGATGTAAAAACGGCCTTCTTAAATGGTGATTTGGAAGAAGAAATTTACATGAACCAACCTGAAGGGTTTGTGGTTCCGGGAAAAGAAAAGAAGGTGTGCCGACTTGTTAAGTCCCTTTATGGACTAAAACAAGCACCCAAGCAATGGCACGCAAAATTTGACCAAACAATGTTGTCAAATGGCTTTAAGATTAATGAATGTGATAAATGTGTTTACATTAAGAACGTTCCAAATCATATCGTCATTATTTGCTTATATGTTGATGATATGCTAATAATGAGCAAAGACATTGCCGACATTCAAGATACTAAGCGAATGCTTGCTAGTAAGTTTGATATGAAAGGCTTAGGAGTGGCCGATGTAATTCTAGGAATTAAAATCCAGAGGACTCCTCAGGGTCTGGCTTTGTCCCAATCACATTACGTGAAAATGGTACTTGAAAAATTCAAATACTTGGAATTTAGAAGTGCAAAAACTCCAATTGACTTAAACCATTATCTTGTAAAGAATAAAAGTAAAAGTACGTCTCAATTGGATTATGCTCGTGTACTGGGAAGCTTAATGTATATCATGAATTGTACACGTCCTGATATAGCTTGTGCAATAAGTAAACTTAGTCGATTCACAAATAATCCCAACAAACATCATTAGGTGGCAATGAAATGAGTTCTGGGATATTTGGAATATACCCAAGATTACGCTTTGCATTACAAAAAATATCATGCGGTTATCGAAGGATATAGTGATGCAAATTGGATTACCGGCTCAACAGAAACAAAGTCCACAAGTGGATATGTCTTTACTGTTGGCAGTGGAGCAGTATCTTGGAAGTCTTCCAAGCAGACGTGCATCGCTCGCTCTACAATGGAATCAGAGTTTATAGCTTTGGATAAGGCCGGTGAAGAAGCTGGATGGCTTTGAAATTTCTTAGAAGACATTCCGTTCTGGCCAAAACCTTTGGCTCCTATATGCATACATTGCGATAGTGAGGCTGCAATAGGACAGGAAAGGAGCGTTATGTATAACGGAAAGTCTCGTCATATACGATGAATACATAACACCGTTAGACAACTACTTTCTAGTGGAATTATTGTTGGTTGATTTCCCAATGCACACGCAAGTGTACGTGGTCGACAAGTAATATAGG
>ML373833.1:90359-151505 GCA_005239525.1 Nicotiana knightiana | reverse complement strand
TGGAGGTAGGAGATCCAGTTAACGAAAAGGCTAGGCTGCAGCTATTCAAGCATCTCAAAGTCTGTTATTTGTTAGTATCGATTGTACTGGTTTTTGTTTTTATTAGAACTCATTCCGATTTTATATTGATGTTCAATGTATTTGTCTTTAATGTTTGATATTTAGAAAGTTAGGAAAGCATTAAATTTTTAATGTTGCTATGCTGAAATATTTTTCAAATATACTGATTGTCATGTTGTTTCTAGTAAAATTTTGCGTTCCATAAATTCAAGCTCCTTCAGGGATACAGAACAAATATTTACATTAGAGTCTTGGAGCTATAAATTGATGCCATTAGTTCTTTGTTTTATGCCTTCTGTGCACAACTTCAATTTATTGGGCTTATGTTTTGGGAGCCACATCGGGAAAGAGTTTTATATATGGTGTTAAGTAATTAGGCCAAAAAAGAAGTAGATGATTAGAACTACAAGAAAGATGCAATTTTTACTGAATTTTGATAAAGATCTGCTACCTTCCTTTAGGTTTCATATTCTTCTTAAGCCCATCATTTTCAGAAACCCCTTGGGTGTACGATTTTTCGGTACCAATAAACCATGACTATCCCAAGATAGTCCAGCGAATCCCCCTATTTCCTCTAAAAGAGGAGTCATTTTTATGTTTCAAAACGGAATACGGCCCTTTCTTTGTCCATGAACATAGTAGCAGCCTCGATCAACGTGTTGTTTGGTTGGATGTCTAATAAGGAAAGTATGTTCCCGAGGACCCTTTTCACATGACTTTTGTCGCTTGACGGAAGGTCTTCCCACCAATCTAGCAATAACATTGGTATGTTTCGGACCATGCCGAACCTGGGGACTTCGTGCCTCATTTTCTGCAAAACAGACAGGTTTAGACCCTTTCCCCCTCCGGATTCGACTACTTATACATTAATGATTAGCATTTAAGCATTTATTTCTCCAAATAATGCACAGATCGTGGTTGCGTCCGTGGGTATTATGGAAACCCTGGTGGACTTTGGACAAGGCTTTCCTTAAAAGGGTTATTATGCGGACAACATATTAACCCAAGCTAGGTTTGACCATGATGCATGTACATTTATTATCATAGTAAGGTTTCTATAGAGGTCTAGACTTGTACCCTCAAGTGGACAACTTGAGGGGAAAAGGCACGGAACCGTCGACTGCACCGCTGATCGACTAGTTTTACCGCAAATAAGCCTTTCCGAATTCAAAAGGGTGATAAAGAAGAGCACAGACACTCATCAAGTGTTGTTATGGTATTAATTACGCACGAGTGGAATATGATGTTGAGCATGTATTTATGCAAAAGAAAATAACAGGTTGTCAAGTATTTGCACGATGAATAATGATAAAATGTGGTATTTAATAATTGTAAAGGCATTTAAGAAAGAAAACGAGGAGACAAGTCAGTTTCCATAGTAAAAAGTAATAAAATAGGAAAGAGAAATCTAGTGAGCATTAATGAAGGTAGGAAAATAAATTCACATAGAGTGGGAAGGGAAAGGGGTGTGCAAGTATTAACGGAACAATAAAGACATGCTTAAATACTAATTCACAAACAAGTTCGTTATGGTAAGAGCCTAAAGATGTCCTCAGCAGAGACGCCATGTTGTCGCGCCTCCTTTTTCTCGTGAAATCGGGTTTCAACATTTTTGGGACAACTCCTTTTGAGAGGGTAAGGAAAATGAATTGGTTTAGAGTCTCCACATAACGAATTAAGGTGCATTAGGGCGCCTAAAGAGGATTACTCATGTTATACTGGTTTATACCACCAGAGATCGGGTAAGGGCTCAAATTACCTTGCGGGGAAGGTGTTAGGCACCCTCGAGGTCCACAATGGTCTGTCCCGGCCGAACTTAAATTAAGCGAATTAGTCTAAGAAAAAAAAAACTAATTAATAGTGATGGCGATCATAAGTTTTTTAGCCTATAGGATCACCCGGTGCAATACTTTGTAACTCCCTCAAGTCGGGGCGTTACTCATGGTATTTAGCGCACGGACTATCATCTCCTACTACCCAATTACTATCTTTAAGTTGTTACCTAAAACGCTCTAGTTGATTCTTGTTTGTTTCCTATACGTGCACTACCCGTCCCTTACCTATGGCCCTGGAGGCATAAGGACCTCTATTTGGGATAGTTCTAGACTAAACCTCAGTTGCTCAAAATTGTAAAAGAATAGGCAACAAGCAAAACAATTAGGACTCTCAGACAAGGCAGAAATGGGCTCATACTAACCTCCACACATAAACAACAAATGCACACAATTGATTTGGAAATCTTTATTAATCTTAAAGTTCCTATAGGAAGGATATATAGGCGAGAAGACAGATATACAGAGGCAATTTTATTAAGAAGAGTGTCAGGACCTATCATTTGTCTACTATTTTTATTTTGTATAATAACTAGGCATTTCAGACAACAATGAGTCACAATTACGAATCTAGAATTGTTATTTGATCCTATAGGCATATTGTTTAAGTGATTGATAGTGAAGATTATATTCAGCAGCAATAGAATCCTATAGGCATGACTTCTATGAGCGAATTGATTTAAATCCTATAGGCATGATCTCTAGGTTTGAAACTGATTTTAGTCCTATAGGCATGATATCTATTACTGAATTGATTTAAATCCTATAGTCATGATCTCTAGGTTTGAAATTGATTTTAGTCCTATAAGCATGATATCTATTAAGCAGTACATGGGCAGAAATTGTACATATTGCCAGGAAACAATTGAATCGAACATTGGGGGTCCTATAGGCATGATTGCTAACACATGTTTGTTGGACGTATTGATAGATCCTATGGGAAGGATAACGCAATATAACATTAACTCTATAGGCAGGATCTCTGATACACAAATATAGAACTCATAATCAACATCACCAACGAAAGTCCTATAGGTAGGATTTCTAATAACAACATAGAACTTATACAGTTTTGACAAATGAACAGAATTAACAACATAGATGAAACCCTATAGGCATGATTTCTACCAGATTAACAAAAGGAAATAAGAAACCCCCCTCCCCCCAATTTTACTAAATACCCCAGAATCTGTTTATTACAAAGTTATTAGAGACCATATAATGAATGAATTACATAATAGAAATATGATACACTATAGGGAGCCTTCATTAGGCCCAAATAAACCTGGGAACCAGGCCTTCAAACAAATCAACTTCGAGGCTCATTTCATAGGTATAGTATAGCCAAATACGAGTGATTCACCCGTAGCACATATAGAACCAGGTTTCCAATGTGTCAAAGTTCCCAAGGGCCTCAGGGACCCAGGGCAATGCTCACACCAGAACCAAATATTCCGAGATAATTCAAAAGAGATTAGGAACCAGTCTCAGTGTGTTGGAGTTCACAGGATTCTCACATGGACCCTGAGCAATTCTCACACTAGGTGGTTGAGGATAGAACCTAAGGGACTAAGAGTGAAAGTTTTTAAAAGAGTAACAACATATAAGTGGGGAAAAGGTTTAAATAGTGTTCAATTAGGTGAACAAATAAGGGAGGTAATTAAACACAAATAAGCAAGGAAAGAAATCAATCACAGAACCAATTGAAGTCTAGTTTAAGGACAAATAATACAGAGTTCAATCAATTAACAAGGCATAATAGCGTGTAATCAGGCGAGTAACACTCAAAATAAGGAAAATATCAATTAACAGGCAGTTTTAAGGCAAATAAGGTAAAGAAATAATGGAAACATGGTAGATTGAACAGAATAAGGAAAATATCAATCCTTACGATAAAGAAAGAGTATCATAAGATCAGTAAAAGTCTCAAACCCTAATTTTTAGGTAAACCTTCACAAAATCGGTCAAAAAATAAGGCAATGAATTACATACAATGAATATAGACAGGAGATTGTTCAAAGAGAAAACCAGAGTCGAACTAGATTCGGTTCAATTAAGATCTGAAACCCTAATTTTATGGTTAAGTAAGAATCCTCAAGAGATACGAAAATATTTGTACTTAAAAAAAAAATGATGAACACAGACGGAAACAATAGTAGGTTAAAGATTTGAACCAGCTTTGGTTCGATTTTTATCTGCTTTCTGTTTTAGAAAATCTATTAGGTAACACCAAAATGGGTATCCAGTAAGGAAGGGGGACCAAATAAGGTAAGGAATCATGGATTGATTCCATTTTAGGTCTAGAATCAGAGAGGGCGCTAGGGTTTTGAAAGGAGAGGGGGAGGAAGATGAGAGAGTGTATATTGATGGTAGGCTGGGTGAAATGAATTAGACTTGGGGTTTGGGCAAGTTAAAAAGGGGGAAAGGGTTATAGGCCGTTGATCTCTAGATCAACGGCTGAGATTTAAAATTAGGACGGGCGAGTTGTAATAAACGGGTACGGGATTGAGTTAATGGGTCTGGGTTAATTAATCTTGGGTTGGTGTATTGGGCTAATATATAGTCAACTGGGCTGGGGTAATTGGGTAGTGTATAGGTCCGAAATTGGGGTTTTAGGGGGCTTTATTTTATAACCGAATTTAACAAATAAATAATTTATAAAAATAATTAATAAATAACAAAAATATCACATGTGCATTAAAAATTGATTTAAAATAATAGCTTAATATTATAAAAATATAAAAAGTAATTTTCTCTAGAAATAGCGTAATTATGCATATATATGAGCTATTATTGCAAAATATGCAAATTTAGCCTAAGGAAGCAAATATAATTATGATAAATACGTAAAAAAATATTTAAAACTTAATATGGCTATAAATGATGAAAACTAAATGGTAAATCATCATAAAAATTATTTGAAATGCAATTAATAATCATTTATTTAATAAATTACAGGAATAAATTGATTAAAAACCTTTATAAATTATGAAAAATACTTGATGATGTTCATGCCCTATTTTGAAGGTATATATGTATATTTTAAAATATATAAGAGAAAAATTCAGTATCAACAACGGCAGCACACCAGAGACAACAAATACATCAGATTTTTCTAAGTCTCAAACTACCCGTGGCCTATCTGAAACTCACCCGAACCCTTGGGGCTCCAAACCAAACATGCACACAAGTCTAAAAAATATATACGGACTTGCTTGGTGTGATGAAATCACCAAAATAACACCTAAAACTACGAATTTAGCAACAAAACATATGAAATTCTCAAGAACACTTTAAAATTCCCATTTTCTCAACTGAAGGTCCGAATTACGCCAAATCAGTTCCGTTACTCACCAAGTTTCACAGATAAGATATAAATACCATAATGGACCTGTACCTGGCTCCGGAACCAAAATACAGACCCGATACCAACAAGATCAAGCATTAACCAATTTGTTAAAACCTTTATAATTTCAGTCTTTCAATTTAAATCAAAAATTCATATCTCGAGCTAGGGACCTCGGAATTCGATTCCGGGCACACGCCCAGGTCCCATATTTCACTACGGACCCATCGAGACCATCAAAACACGGATCCGAGTCCGTTTACTCAAAACGTTGACCAAAGTCAACTGAAAATAGTTTTTTAAGGTAAAAATTTATTATTTCTTCAATTTTCCACGCAAAAGCTTTCCGGAAACACGCCGGGACTGCACACACAAATCGAGAAAGGTGAAAATGATATTTTTAAGGCTAAAGAGCACAAAATAGAGTTCCAAAACACAACTCTAAATTTCAAATACCGTTTTCACTTGAAAACAAATTTCACCATTATTCGGAATTTTACAATTGTTTTGTCCAAACGCTTACTTAGACTAACAAGAATAGCGTAAAGAGTCGTATATTCTTACACAACCCCTTCTTTAATAAATAATATAATTTAATTATTTTGTTTTTCTTCTTTATTAAAATCAAAGTTCTCGTAGCTGCAATTGACAGCGTTCCTATCAGGTTTCATTGCTAACTGAGAACTCTAGCTTGGATAACAAGTATAACTTCATATTGGGCTCCACAATAATTTTTCCATTAAAATTAAATTGCTTTACTGATTTTTGTTCATAAGGTCAGCTAAATTATTTCTTAGAAGAAAGCTTAGCTGGGAAATAAGCAAAAAGCTACTGTTTTATCAGACTTTTGAAAAACCAATATATATATATATATATATATTGTTGAGATATATACTATTAACCATGAGTTTGGTTTGGATATAATATTTATTATGAAATATTTGTTTATTCAATTTTAATAAAGTTTTAAATAGATCGTATATTAGTCTGTGTCCTTCGCTTATACAGTAAATGATTTAGTGTATAGAGTTTAGCTTATATACAGATGATTAAATCATCTGTTCTTATAAGTATAAAGTTTGAGTTTACAATCTAATGATGGAATTGGACAAACCATCAGGAATGATTGTAGCACAAGATTAAATATAATTTTTCTTGATTATGAAAATGATTTAATTCCAACTTCTTGTGCTCGTAAATTTTGTATGTATTGAACGGACCAAGCAGAGATACGTATTTTATACCGAGTTAATAAAATAAATTCCCTAGTCATTAAATGTACTTATACTCTTAATCTTGATATAATTATTATTAGTTATGTATATTATGATTATTTTTATTTATTAAAAGGCGAGATCCCTTTGTAGGTCAATATGCCTGGTAAATTGGATAGTAATAATGTACATTGGAAAAGTAATAGTTAGTTGATAGAATCTACGTCTCGCTTTAGAGATTGATGATACACCTTCATGAAAGCTTATAAGTTTTCATGTGTAAACCCGGCTGGTGGATTTTGTATCCGACACATGAGATATGTTAAGCGAAAATCTAAAGAAAATAATCAATAAATTAAATTATTAGTAATTTAGTTTAATATATTAATATCTAAATCTTAACATGGGGAGTTAAATAAGATTTAGTGGATGAATTTTGAAATTAAATTAGGAGTGAAATTATAAATTTTTAGTGGAATAATTCGTAATTAATTATGGTGGATATTAATTTTGAAAATTACAAAATAATTTCATACCGGAAGCCTTGTTAATTAAATATGTGCTCCCTGATGTGCCTAAATAATACTCCCTCCGGTCCAAAATAAGTGATTTTTTGGTTGTTTTCACACACATATTAAGAAATTCACCTTTAACATTAATTAGCAATGAAATTGACTATATTAACCTTTACGATCTCTTGACATAAACACTCGTAACACATACTCCAACATTATTTACTCCAAGGGCAATGTAGGAAAAAAATAATTAATTCATTCTTGAAATCAGGAAAAATCACATATTTTGGACCACAAAAAAAAAGCCAAAAATCATTTATTGTGGACCAGAGGGAGTAGGAAATAAATGATCCTTTTCCTGGTGAAAAAAAATCCAACGGGTTTTGAAAAATTGCTTTAACCCTTAAAACTTGTGTTATACATAAGGTTTTCTACCTAGAAAAGGGAGAGAAGGAAGTCGAAAATTTCAGCCTTTTTCTGGAAAATTTTGCCCACACGAAATTACTATTTTCGGGATATTATTTTGGTAACACAGTAGAAGACCTGGAGCGTTCAGAGATCGTGATCGCGTGGGTGATGGAGATTCTATTGATATGATGTGGAACTGAGGGCTCACGTGGCAGAAGAGTTGTCTTCATGCTTCAAGGGATAACTCGTAAAACTCCATATATAGTACTAATTGTCTAGATTACATGTGATTTTGATACTGGAGTAGATTTGGAGTTCAAAATTTAAATTTGAAGTGATTTGGAGTAGATTTGAGCAAGATTTGATTTAAATTTAAGAGAAAACACAAGGAAGAAGACGAAGTCAGTTTTTTGTATAAGTATGTATAATCTTGTATAATAATGTATATGAGTGTATAGACAAATCTTATACACTATTATACACTTTTATACATATTTATACAAGTGTCTGTAGACGAACTTCTTCCACGATTTTCAGTTGCAATCTTGTTCAAAACCAGTCCAAATCTCCATGAAATGACTTCAAATTTTATATACAACCTCCTTATACTATTTTCAACAAGTCTAAATAATACCCACTCCAAATTTCTCTCAAAATTAAATTCGAAATTTAAACCTACATGTTTAAGCTTGTTAAAAATCTAATTTTCACCATCCAAATAGATTTTGTTTGTTGAACTAATATTTGAGTCACAATTACTGATTCGAATATTAACTTTAATGCTTGAGGAATCCTTTTTAAAAATTAAATAGCAATTTTGAGAACCTATTGAAGTTGGATGTTGAGTTTTAGCCTATTATTTTTGGGCTAGTTGATTGTAAATTGAAATTTAAGCTATAAAATTAAAAAACATGAATCCCAGTTGTTCTAATGTGAAATTTTCCCTTAAAGAAATGAATGAATTCCAAAAACCAAGCCAAAAGATTGCCTCCAGGTCCATAGAAACTGCCTACTCTTAGAAGCATGCTTCATATGGTAGGTGGACTTCCACATCGTGTCCTTAAAGATTCAACTAGGTGAAGTTTCTTTGGTTGTGGTTACTTCTCCTGAGATGGCAAAAGAAGTACTAAAACTCATGACCTCGCTTTTGCATCTAAGCCTAAACTTTTGGCAGCTGAAATTATCGTGTATAACTCTTCCGCTGTTGCCTTTGCTCAGTAACAAAAGTGTTCTGTCATTCAGCTCGATTAGACGAGATGAAATTTTTCGTCTCCTTGAATTTTTTCGATCATCTTCTGGTAAGCCAGTTAATTTTACAAAAAGAATCTCTTTATTCATAAGCTTTATAATCTGTCGATCAGCTTTTGGAACAGTGTTTAAGGAGCAAGATGAATTTATACAAGTAATGAGAAATGTTACAGCCTTACTGGAAGGATTTGACATATTCCCTTCATTAAAGTTTCTTCATGTGCTCACTGGAATGAGGGCTAACTTTATGGATCTCCGCCATAGGATAGATGCCATTGTTGATAATGTCATAAATGAGAACAAGAAAAACATTGCAAGTGGCAAGTTCAATGGTCAATTCGGAGGGGAAGATTTAATTCATGTACTACTAAGACTTATGAAAGATCGAGGCTTTCAATTTACAATCACTAACGACAACATCAAAGCTATTATTTATGTAAGTAGAGTCAACCATCCCAATAATAGTATCACGATACAAACTATCAATGGTGCCTATCGCATTACTAGGCTAGCAGACCCATTACCCAAAACAAGCCATAATTCATTTCAAAAAGCTATTTTCAAACTGTTAAATCATAAATCTTTCGTAAGAAATCTAAAACAAGGAAAAAATACAAAAATAAAAGTCCGACATCGGGTGTCACTAGTCATGAGCATTTACGATACAAATCTGATAATGCTAGGACCAATATAGTCTGGAAATTAAAAAAAAATAGATATAGGAAGATAGGAGGGAGAAGAGCAAGCTGCGATCGCCATGCAACTACCTTGCTAACTCCAAAGATCCGCGGTGGAAGAATCAACACTCGCTCTAACGTCCAGTAACACCTGGATCTGCACACAAGGTGCAGGGAGTAGCGTGAGTACATAACTCAGTAAGTAACAACCATACATAAAGGCTGAGTAGCAGTGACGAGCAGTAAAACACATAAAGATCATACTATGAAATCTCAGTGAAACAACATGCTTTCAAATCAGCGTTTAAGTCAAAACATCTTGTGAGAATCTTTTTTCGATAGAAAACATTTTTGTAGATATTTTTCATCAGTTTCAATAGAGGCTCAATGAAAAATAGAGTAAAAATAATGAAGTCATAAACAGCCTCTCGGGCAAAACATCACTCATAATCAGCCCCTCGGGTAAGCCTCATAGTCACTCATAAATAGCCTCGCGGGCATACCTCACAATCACTCATAACAGCCCCTCGAGCGTACCTCACCATCACTAATTGTTGACCCAAGTCACTGCATAGTTTTGAAGATTGAAAAATTTCTGACCAGTTGAACCAGGTCTATCATAGCACACATACTTGACCTGACGCATTGGCACATGAACCATATATGCATAGGAGATGAATGCGACTGTGAAGTATCAATGAACAAAGAGAGTGTCTCCTAATGCGAAAAGGTTACAAATTGATAAGAGAATAGAAGTTGAATTCAGAAAGGACAGTAACGAAAGAAGGAAGTTGAGTTTAATACGAACTCTTTCTCCCAGGAATATTTGTACCATAACTGAACGACAAACTCAACAACTGACTCTATAAATAATTGAATTATTCTTGCTTGAATTACCAATGCAAAAGTGCAGAAGTGAATCAAGATCTGAAAGCAAAATTCTCAGAGATTTTGCAAGCAGAATTACTGTGCGATACAAAGGCTACAGACCAGCTAGAAGTACCAGTTCCATCTGTTTGTCATTGAGCCTAGTTGGTTGTAGTAGGCGATTCAATATTGTATCTTTTCAGCTTTCATAGAAGTAATTGTAATAGGTACACATTTTTCAAGTTAGAGTTAACTTGAAGCTTGTAGAAATTAGCTAGAGGCTAGTTACTACGAAGGGATTAGAGTTAGTCCTAGGATTACAAAAGAGTTTATTTTGTAAGTCCGTTTGGCTCAGAGTTTTAGTGAAGAGTTTGATCAAATCCTACTGAGGAGTAGGTCGTGGTATTTTCACCTTTTGAGCCAGGTATTTTCCACGTAAAAATCTCTGTGTTCTGTACTTCTCTGCATTTATTATTCCGCAACAGTACAAGTTGGAGCACATAGAAGAACCAGGTTCTTCTATAGAGATTGCACTTGAAAATTGGACACCACACAAATCACCCCCCTCTTGTATGGTATTGAAGTATAAAGTATCAATTGGTATCAGAGTAGGTTATCCTTGAAGAGGCTAACACCTTAGGAAAAGATCAAGATGAGTGCACTACCTGAAAAGTGTAAAGAGAAATCCACCACTAGGCCACCACTATTCGATGATCACTTGCAGATGACTGATGGATGCTTCAAATGTGGTAAAAAGAACCACATGATCAAGAACTATCCTATGTGGGAAGTCAAGTGGAAAAAGGAGAAATCTGAAAGAAGGAACAGGTTCATGACAAGAAGAACTACAACAAAAGGTCATCCAAAGCAATGGTTGCTAAACGAGCTCTTATAGCAGTTCAAGAATCTGAATATGAACCTGATGAAGAATCTGAGATAAGTTTTCTGGACCTTAAGGATAAAATTAAACTACTTTCTACAAATAGACTATTTGAATTTTTGCTAATTTTAATTGATGAATGTAAGAATATAAGTTCTGAAAAAGAACATCTGTCAAAAGAGTGTAACTTTTTAATAGCAGAATCCAAAAACCTGGAAATAAATATTTGTAAAACTGAAAAGGAAAATACTACATTGAAAAACCAGGTTCATGCACTTGATTCAACTGTCTTAGATNCCTGAAGGAGGACTTGACTAAGGTTAAGCATGAGCTAGACAGAACTTGTAAATGGAACAGGTCCTCTGATGCACTTTCATGGCTACAAAAACATCATAGTAGCAACAGAAGAGGACTTGGCTTTGGGAACTCTACACCTAAGTGGGATCCTAAAGGCAAGTACCTCACACTCCCTGAGAACAAGATTTTAATACACTGTGGTAATACTGGTCACTATAAAAGTGAATGCACTGCAAAAGAGAAGGCAAGTCAGAAGAACAAAATTTTGTTCTAGGGAAAAATAGGCTGCCAAGTTGGGCTAAAATGAATATGATTTATCCTTTTGCCTATAAAAAGAGACCCAAACTAGTTTAGGTTCCTAAGACTAACCCCTGATTTCGTTTTGCAGGTTCAAGTGAAGGGGAGCAACCAAATATGGTACATGGATAGTGGCTGCTCAAAGCACATGACAAGAAGCAAGGACCAATTCCTTTCACTTGAGAACCTCAAAGGAGGTAATGTCTCCTTTGGAAATGGGAAGAAAGGTGAGATCATTGGGGTTGAGAAGGAACAAGATGATGAAGAAATTGGACTAACAAGAAACTCAAATGATGAAGTCACAGTCCAGCCTGAAGCAGCATCACATGATGGAACATGTGATGGAACAGGTCCTTCCACCCAGGGCAACGTGACAGGGGGAACTAACTAGAGAGGAACCGATCCTCAAACCTCGAGGGAATCTGTCCATGAACCTATTCCTCAGTAACAAAACCAGGAAGGAACATCTAAATAAATTGACACTCCTATTGCAACATCCACGAAATTGGATATGGATGAACCCGGTTCATCTGTTGATCAGAAGATGTATAGGGGAATGATTAGCTCTTTGTTATATCTCACTGCTAGCAGAATTGATATTATTTTCAGTGTAGGCCTTTGTGTTGGATTCTAGGAAAATCCAAAAGAGTCTCACTTGACTGCTGTCAAGAGGATCTTGAGATACCTAAAAGGCACCACTGACCTTTGTCTATGGTATCCATAAGGTAGTAATTTCAACTTAGTGGGATATGATGATGCTGATTATTCAGCTTTTCTTATGGATAGAAAGAGCACCTAAGGTATGACACAATTTCTTGGCTCATGTCTTGTGTCTTGGGCCACTAAAAAGGTAAAATTCTTAGGGCTTATCTACTGCTGAAACTGAGTGTATTGCTGCTACCTCATGTTGTGCTAAATGTTGTGGATCAAACAACAATTAATTGTGGGGTTGGTGTAGGTTGTATCCCTATCTTTTGTGAAAAAACTAATGCAATTAGTATTACCAAGAACTCGGTTCATCACAAAAGAACTAAAAACATAGATGTTAGACATCATTTTTAAGGGATAATTGTGAGAAGGGATTGATCACTATTGAGTTTTATGCTACTGATTAACAAATTGTTGATATCTTTACAAAAGCACTGAGTAGAGAGAATTTTGAAAGGAACATGTTACTATTAAGGCTGATTAAGATCACCTGATTGAACCAGTTCAGAATGTACATGAAAAAAAAGGGTAAAAGAAGAAGGAAAAATGAAAAAATTTGGCTATAAAATCAGGAATTTGTGTAAATAATCAGATTCACAATTGCTCAGTCTCATACTGTAAAAAGTATACTCTTATGCCATGTTTTGACATGACTTACTGGTCACTAATGAAATTTTTCCTATCTCTGCAAATTGAGGCTTGATCAAGACGATTCTGAAATGATGAACCTATTTATCTGAAAGGCGAGGTATGTGTTATACACTCTGCACACTTTGAAATACCAATAATTAAATCATGAGCAGAACTCTACCGAAACTCAAAATCTTCAAAAGCCTATCTAATTGACTTTGAACCAGTTCCGTTTCAACAAGAATCCTCACCAAATGAGGGGATGGTTTGAATGAAAGTTTAGTTTGGAATATACCTAGATTCTAGGGAAGCCTTAACCGTATATTCAAAACTAAACTTTCATTCAAGCCATCCCCTCCCTTATAGAACCGTTCCCAAATTTCCGATGATTCTTTTAAGTCGGCGACTGAAGGGGAAGAAACTGGGTCTTTCGATTCTAAACAGGTAGCTTCTGTACCATAACCTTCTTCTGAGGTCATTTCCGAGGTCGCTGAAAACTTAGAAAATAGGTTCATACTGGTTGGGTATGTGGTATATGTGGAAATGCCTGAGACAAGAAGGAGATGAGGTAAAAATAAAATAGAAAAAAAAGGAGAGCGAGGGAGTATGGAGAAATGAGAAGGGGAAAAGGGAAGGAAGTGGTTGATTCTTCACCCACATCTGAATCTGTTAGAATGACTATTTGTGGAGCTGATCCAGAAAAGGAGGAAGAAAGTAGCAAGAACGCAGGGGGAAGTGAAGCAGGAGAAACCGCTGAAGGGTTAGTAAATTTAGGAAAGCACACAGATGAACCTGGTTCATCTACTGAGGAAACCTTGGCGGATCTGTTGAAAATGTTAGGCGATAATTACAATCCAAAGAAGAAAAGAACTCCTAAAGCTCAAATGTCTGGAACAACAAGAGAAAGTAATAAAAGAAAAGCTGGTCCTTCTGAGACTTCTAATATTTCTCTTCCAAGAGGAAGAAATACAAGGAGCAAGGTAAAGCAAAGTGAGGACGAGTTGAAGAGAGCTTTAGAGGAGAGTAAGAAGAAAAAAGAGTGGAAAAAGGGAAAGAAAATGTTGTTGAGCCTATTGAGGTTTTTGAAGTGGATGAGATGGACCTGGTCCATCAAAGTGAAAAGTGGCAGAGGTAGAGTTCAGACCCCTAAGTTCAAGAAAGCCAAGGCTTCCTCAAAGAAGTCTTCATCTGTTTCTAAGTCTGATGAACCATCCATCTCGGCTAAATGAACTAGGTCTACAGTTTTTCTAAGCCTTGATTTCTTAGCCCTGCCTAGAACTTTCAGTGACCCAGATTCAGAATTTTTTGTTTATTTCTCATGTTTTAATTATTTTTGTTTCATTTTGTGGATTGTGGCAGAATTGTATTCTCTCTATCAATGAAATCTGATGCTTTTTGCTCTGATTCAGTATCTCAATTTTTTGATAGTTTGAATTCTTAGTTGATTATTGATGATTAATCCATGATTGTATATGTAGTTTCCCAAGTGGCCATGAGTAAGTGTTAAAAATCTGAGATTCACACATTTTTTTTTGCAACTCTTCGATGATGCCAAAAGGGGGAAGATAGGTTGTGCTCTGAACATGTGGTATTTATAACCTAATGAACCTGGTTCTTTGTGATAAATTCTTACTACTCTTATATGTACCAATGTTGGACTAAGCTAAAACAGGCCTGAAGCACAAAGTTTGTCATCATCAAAAAGGGGGAATTTGTTCGCCCAAGAAAGGAAATAGTTTTGAAGATTGACAAAGGAACTCCAAGATGAACCAGGTGCATCACATGTGACATAGACCAGCAGAGTCAAAGGCACATGAGATGCACATGAATGAGATAAATGTATTCTGATTGTTCTTATTGTAGAGAGACGCACAAAAACAGAAATTTATCAAGAATTGAAAGCAAAATTCTTGAAGAAATATTGCAACCAGTTCGAGCCAAATTGGAGAGTGCGAATCTGGAGCTACTTAAACCAGCTAGAAGAACCAGTTCCATTTGTTGTCTTTTGAGTCTAGTTAGTTGTAGTAGGTGATTTAATATTGTATCTTTCAGCTTTCTTAGAAAAATATTGTACTAGGCACTTGAGTTGTATCATTCAAGTTAGATATAACTTGGCGTAGTCACAACAACCTGTGGCGTGTTGTTATAAGGGTTAGAGTTAATCCTTAGGTTTAAAAAAGAGTTTATTTTGTAAATGCTGTTGGTTCAGAGTTGTAGTGAAGTGTTTGGAGAAAATCCTACTGAGTAGTAGGTCGTGGTTTTTTCACCTTTTGAGCCGGGTATTTTCCATGTAAAAATCTCTATGTTCTTTACTTCTCTGCATTTATTATTTCACAACAGTATGAGTTGGAACACATAGAAGAAGTTATTCTATAGATACTGCACTCGAAAATTTGACACCACACAAATCACCCCCCTCTTGTGTGGTATTGACGTATAAAACATCAATTGGTATCAGAAGTCGCCCCACACAATTCCTGCTAGAACATGGGTACAAACGAGGCAAAATTGATAGTACCTTGTTCTTAAAGGAAAGGGGTAAGGATCTCCTGGTTGTGCAAATATACGTGGATGATATTATATTTGGGGTGACTTCTGAAAAATTGAGCAAGGAATTTGCTATGCTTATGGGGAGTGAGTTTGAAATGAGTACGATGGGTGAGTAAACTTATTCTTAGGCTTGCAAATCAAGCATAACTCAAATGGAACAATGATCCACCAACAAAAGTATGTGAAAGAATTGCTCAGAAGTTTAAAATGGAAGACTCAAAGGAAATAGGCACTCCCACATACCATAACTACAAAATTGGATGTGGGTGAACCTGCTTCATCCGTTGATCAGAAGCTATACAGAGGGATGATTGGTTCTCTATTATATCTCACTGCCAGTAGACTTGATATTGTGTTTAGCGTGGGACTGTGTCCTAGGTTTTAGGTAAATCCAAAGGAGTCCCACCTCACTACAGTGAAGAGAATTTTGAGATATTTGAAAGGCACCACTGATTTGTGCCTTTGGTATCCTAAAGGTAGTAATTTCAACCTTGTAGGATATGCTGATGCTGATTATGCAGGTTTCCTAGTTGAGGCATGGCTCACTTTTTGGTCTCCTGCCTTGTGTCTTGGGCCACCAAGAAACATAATTCAGTAGCTTTGTCTACTACCGAGGCTGAATATGTGGCTACAGCCTCTTGCTGTGCTCAGTTGCTATGGATCAAGCAACAACTCATGGACTTTGGTATAGATGTGGGATGCATTCCTATTTTCTATGATAACACTGGTGCCATTAGTATGACGAATAACTCGATTCATCATAAGAGAACTAAGCACATAGATGCTAGGCACCATTTCCTGAGGGATAACTATGAAAAAGGAATGATCTCAATTGAATTTTGTGCTACTGATCAACAAATTGCAGATATCTTTACTAAAGCACTTAGTAGGGAGAATTTTGAGAGAAACATGCTTGAATTAGGGATGATTAAAATCACCTGATTGAAAAAACAAAAATTGAAAAAAAAATGATTTTTTTTGGCTAGAAACACTAACATAGATAATCAACCAGACTAACATTGCTCAACATCATGACTTTACCGTCATACTCTCTTGCCATGTATTAATATGATTCCCTAGTTGCTAATGATGTTTCTCTATCTTTGTAAATTGAGGCAAATTAAGGACTTTAACACGATGAACCTGGTTCATCTCTTCTGGGTCATCTGACTGACAAGGTACGTGCTCATCTCCATACAATTATTGAATTAATTACAGTCACACATGAGCAGGATTCTATATATATTTGGTTCATTTCAAATTCTTTGTACTAATCCCTAAATGAACTCGTTCCAACAAGTCCCATCGGTACTCAATTAGCCTAGAGGTAGGGAACTATTAACTGTCTAATCAATGACACTCCTACAACTATTAGACTCCCACTTGAATAAATATTCTGCCCGTTGTATAATTAATAGCCACATCTTATAAAAGGCCATCATTACCTCCCTTCTTACTAACCTAATAAGTCAACCAAGATCATTATTCTTCTAATCAAAATTGATCATTTTTCTTTTCTTCCTAACAACACTCATAATTATGTCTTTACCACCACCTGCTTCTTCTTATTCTTCATTGCCAAATCGTGATTATGATGGAGGGCTTTATGAATCAGATTCAAATTCTCCATCTGTATACAATTCTTAATCACCAGAAAGAACCTCAACCCCTAAAAAGCCTCCTAATCCCGAACCAACATCTAACCCTAACCCAACCCCCCATGGTCGTCGTGTAAAGGTTCTTGCCAGAAAATCAGTGGCTTCTGGGTCCCGTGCAAGATTCTTGGAGAAAATTTTGCAAGCTGAAAAGGATAATAATTCTGAATCATCCAGTGAATCTTTTAAATCAGCCAACGAGGATGAAGCACCTGGTTCATCAAATGTTGAACAAGGTAATCTTGATGCTATTTCTTAATCTGTTAATGCTGAGAATAGGTTTGCTCTGGTTGGGTCGGTAGTTGATGTTGAAGTGCCGAGTAGGCAAAGAAAATTGGGAAAAGGTAAA
Source organism: Nicotiana knightiana (assembly GCA_005239525.1). Lineage (NCBI taxonomy): Eukaryota > Viridiplantae > Streptophyta > Magnoliopsida > Solanales > Solanaceae > Nicotiana > Nicotiana knightiana. The sequence goes on along the minus strand of ML373833.1, from coordinate 133,972 downwards.
TTTCTTGAGAGAGAGGATTTGGGGAGGATGGTACCATATTGGCTATCTGTGGTACCACATTAGGGGGAAGTGTAGTCGAGGAAGTAGGGCAGGTTTAACAAGCTTTAAGAAACGAGAAGATGAACCTGTTTCATCTGGGGACGAGACGCTGGCTAACAGGGTAAGGAAACTGGGGGAGTCCTATAACCCCAAGAAAAGGAGGACTCAGAAGTCCAAGAAGGCTACTAACCCAGTTCCTTCTAAGAAGAGGAAAGCTTCTATAGCTGCTGATACTCCTGTTCCTAAGGTGCGTGCTACACGTAGTGCTGTGAGAGAGGAAGAAGAAATGTTTGAGAGGGCTTTTCTAGAGAGCAAGAAAAAGAAAGCTGCAAAGGGAAAGGCTAAAGTAGGAGAGCCTGTGGAGACTGTTGTGGTTGAAGAGGATATGATGGACTAGGTCCATCATGAGGAGCAGACTGCTCCTGTTGTTGTTGAGGCACCAAAATCAAAAAGGACTAAAGCTTCTTCAAACAAGTCAGCTACAGTGTCTGCCACACCTACAAGAACTGTTAAAAGGACCAGGTCCAAGGCAAGAAAAGTGAAGGTCGTTGAGAAAGATGATGATAAAGAGTGGAGTGGAGGAGATGAGGGGGAAGTTGGTGAGGTGACTGACAGAATCACCTTGTTTGGCAAAAGAACAATTCTGAAGGGAAAGTTGTTGAAGGATCTCGAGGAACCTGGGATGCGATACCTGTTGGACACACTGGATGTTCAGGGGTGGAAGAACATGGTCCTTCACATGGAAGGAAGATTGGATAGATTTGAACTGGTGGAGTTCATGGGTAATGTAGTGGTCAACGACGACAGGGTCACTACCACAGTCAAAGAAATTCAAGTCTCCTTTGATGCTAAAGAGCTGGGAGAAATTCTGCACATTCCTGCTGAGGGCTACGAAGATTACATTAGGCAAAGATGGCCTAGTTTTGAAGGGATGGCCTCAGCAATCAACATTACCAGATTCTTCAGTTACAATGAAAGTGAAATTGAATCCAGGCCAGTCTACAAAAGTGAAATGAAGCCAGAGCACAAGTTGTTCTTCGAGTTTGTCATCAAGTTCTTGCTGCCAAGACAAGAACTAAGGCACATAGCCAACTATATGGATCTGACCTTGATGGAGTGTTTGTATAGGGGAAAGCAGATCAACTAGCCAGCCTTCATCATCCAACTCTTGGACAGAGTTGTGAATGGAACAAAAGCACATGCAATAGTATATGGCTTTATTCTGACAGCTATGCTTGCTCATTTTGATGTTCCTATGAAAAAGGCTGAGATGAATACTGCCAAGGACTATTTTGGGAAGGATACTTTGCTGACTTGCGATTATACTGTCAATGTTCCTGCAGATGAACCTGGTTCATCTTGGAAGCAGCCTATCAACAGCAAAGTCAGAACTCTGGTGCAGGAAAGCGAGATGAAGGATATGGAGATCCTTCGTTTGAAATCTCGTTTGATTGAGGTTGAAGATGAGCGGGATGCCTTCAGGGCTGAATTAGCAAAAGAGAAGGAAAGGAACGAGGGTGTTCTTAACCAGATGATTTCTATTCTACAAACCAAGACCACAACCTCCTCTGCACCTTCCCATCCTTAGGCTGTCCAGAGCTACCTAAACCCCCCTTTCAGTGCCCAGTTCGGGACGTGTTCCTGTTGTTTTTATTCTGTCCTGCTCATGGTTATGGATGTTTTTAGTTTTTTTGTATGGTGCTTGACTTGCGTACTAATCAATGAATTCTGCTGTTTTTGTTATTGACTTGTCTCAATTTCTTAGATAGCTTACATTTATTGGTTTCTTATGATGGTTAATCATGTTTACACCTGTAGTTGCCCCAATAGCCATGAGTAATTGTTAACAACTCTGGTAAGTTTACCATTTTGCAAACTTTTTGATGATGCCAAAGGGGGAAGACATGTGCTTTTATATTTCAAGTGATATTTATAACCTAATAATGAACCTGGTTTCTCTATGATAAATGCTTAAAAACATACAAAGTGTTTGAAGTGTATATCGGGAGAAGCATAGAGTTTGTCATCATCAAAAAGGGGGAATTTATTGATCCAAGCCACTGCATAGTTTTGAAGATTGGCAAATGTCTGACCAGTTGAACCAGGTCCATCATAGCACACATACTTGACCTGACGCGTTGGCACATGAACCGTATATGCATAGGAGATGAATGCGATTTTGAAGTACCAATGAACAAAAAAAGTCTCTCCTAATGCGAAAAGGTTGCAAATTGATAAGAGAATAGAAGTTGAATTCAGCAAGGACAATAACGAAGGAAGGAAGTTGAGTTTAATACGAACTCTTTCTCCCAGGAAGAGTTGTACCAGAACTGAACGACAAACTCAACAACTGACTCTATAAATAATTGAAGTATTCTTGCTTGATTTACCAACGCACAAGTGCAGAAGTGAATCAAGATCTGAAAGAAAAATTCCCAGAGATTTTGCAAGCAGAATTACTGTGCGATACAAAAGGCTACTGACCAGCTAGAAGAACCAGTTCCATCTATTTGTCATTGAGTCTAGTTGGTTGTAGTAGGCAATTTAATATTGTATATTTTCAGCTTTCATAGAAGCAATTGTAATAGGTACACATTGTTCAAGTTAGAGTTAACTTGAAGCTTGTAGAAATTAGCAAGAGGCTAGTTACTACGAAGGGATTAGAGTTAGTCCTAGGATTACAAAAGAGTTTATTTTGTAAGTCCGTTTGGCTAAGAGTTTTAGTGAAGAGTTTGAGCAAATCCTACTGAGGAGTAGGTCGTGGTATTTTCGCCTTTTGAGCCAGGTGTTTTCCACGTAAAAATCTCTGTGTTCTGTACTTCTCTGCATTTATTATTCTGCAACAGTACGAGTTGGAACACATAGAAGAACCAGGTTCTTCTATAGAGATTGCACTCGAAAAATTGAATACCACACAAATTAACCTATCTTCTTGTGTGGTATTGACGTCTAAAATATCACCTCCCAGTTACTCGTCACTCGGCACTTGACACTCGCACTCAGTAGGTACCTGTGCTCACCGGGGGTGTGTACTGACTCCAGAGGCGCTCCTACAGTCCAAGCACTATATCAATACAAATCATGGCATCAGATCACTTAGGCCCTCAACCTATAATAAACATGTTGCGGTGTGCAACTAGATCCCATATATATCCTCACAAAAATAGGCTCTCGGCCTCACTTAGTCATAAACCTCACAAGTCACTCGGGCATTTCAGTAAAATCAGGGAACTCGGACCAAAACAACATGTATGCGCATCAAAGTAGAGTAATAAAATAGAATTATGCGGTAAACAGGAAAAATCATGACTGAGTGTAGATTTCAAATGAAACAGTGAGAGGATAGTAAGAAAATGCCCCTGAGGGTCCAACAGTACTGGCACAAGGCCCAACCATGACATTCAGCCCAAGTTATAAGAATTCTTTCTAAAACACATAACTATTATACAATTTCAAACAAAATAGGCAACTCTACAGTTGCTACGGGACAAACCAAGTCACAATCCCCAAAGGTGCATGCTCGTCATCTAGCATGTGCGTCACCTCAATATAGTAAAATGATACAAAATTCGGGGTTTCACACACTAAAGACTAGATTTACAATCGTTACTTACCTCAAACCAGACAAATCTCTAGCCCGCGATGCTCTTGCCTCTCGACTCGGCCTCCAAATGCTCCGAACCTATCCAAAATCAGTATATTTTCATCAATATACGCTAAAGGAACGAATTTCGCATGAAAATTATCAACTTAGAAAAAAATCGTGAATTCGATTTAAAACCGGCCCCCGGGCCCGCGTCTTGAAATTTCAAAAAAAATTACAAAACTAAAAATCTCATTCCCTCACGAGTCCAACCATACCAAATTTTATCAAAATCCGACCTCATATGACCCCTCAAATCCCCAAATCAAACTCTCCAATTACCAAGCCCTAATCCCCTCAATTTCATTATTAATTTCTACTAATTACATGCTTAAATAATTGAAAATTACCATATCACGAGTATTAAACTCAAATAACTTACCTCAATGTAAACCCCCTTGATTCCCTATTCAAAATCACCCCAAAAGCTCCAAACCCGTCTTCAAAAATGGTGGAAATAGGAAAACATTCGTGAAGGGTTCCTTTTATACCTTCTGCCCAGGCATCTCACACCTACGGCCAATTTTCTCGCATCTGCGGGACCGCACCTACAGTCCAAGCGCCGCACCTGCGGAAATCACTTATCTGCTTAGACATCGCACCTGCGCATCCTCCTTCGCACCTGCGAGACCAAAACTTCGCACCTGCGCTCAAAGCCCAACCTCCCAACCTCTGCATCTGCAACCCATATCCGCACATGTGACCTCCGCACCGATGCTCCCCTGTCCGCAGGTACGAAAAACACCAGTAGTTCCCTAACCAGCAGAACCAGCAGCTCTTCAACACCAAAAATCACCCGTGAACCATCCGAAACAAATCCGAGGCTCTCGGGACCTCCACCAACAATACTAACAAGTCACATAACAATATACGAACTAAGTCGAGCGTTCAGAGCACTCAAAACAACATCAAAACATCAAATCGGCCTCGGATTCAAGCATATGAATTCCTAAACTTCCAATCTCCGCAAACGACGTCGAAACCTACCAAACTTCATCAGAATAACCCAATATTTTGCACACACGGCAAAAATGACTCTACGAACCTACTCCAACTTCGGGAATTCCATTCTGACCCCGATACCTAATTTTCCACTATCGACCGGAAATCGCTAAATTTTTAATTTTGCCAATTCAAGCCTAATTCTACCACACATCTCCAAATTACATTTCGAACACTCTCCTAAGTATAAAATCACCTAACGAGCTATCCGAACCATAAAACCCCAATCCGAGATCGTTTACCCATAAGTCAACATCCGGTTGACTTTTCCAACTTAACCTTCTAAAATATAAACTAAGTGTCTCATTCCACTCAAAAGCCACTCCAGATTTGAACCAACCAACCCGATGCAACAAAATAAAGTTGAATAACACATAAAAAGCAGGAATGGGGGAGGGAACGGGGCTAAAACTCTCCGAACAACCGGCCGAGTTGTTACATCCTCCCCCTCTTAAATAAACATTTGTTCTTGAACAAGTCTAGAAAGATACCTAGAGTCTCAAATAGGTGTGTATATCTAGTCTGAATCTCCCGCTCGGTCTCCAAGGTGGCCTCCTTCACAGGCTTCCCTCTCCAGTGCACCCTTACCGAAGCTATGTCCTTTGACCTCAAACTTCGAAGACATTCCAAAATAGCCATCATAATTCATAACACCCTCCAAATGAACTGTGCTGAAGCCAAAACATGGGACGGATCGCCAACATACTTTTGAAGAATGGAAACATGAAATACCGGATGCACACTCGACAAACTGGGTGGCAAAGCAAACTTATAAGCCACCTCCCCTATCCTCTGAAACACCGCAAATGGCCCAATGAACCGGGAGCTCACTTGCCCCTCTTCCCAAACCTCATAACACCCTTCATGGGTGATACCTTCAGCAAGACCTTCTCCCCGATCATGAAAGATACATCACAGACCTTCTTGTCCGCATAGCTCTTCTGCCTAGACTGCACCGTGCGAAGTCTCTCCTGAATCAATTTCACCTTGCCTAAAGCATCATACACCAAGTCTGTACCGAAGAGTCTAGCCTCACCCGGCTCAAACTATCCAACCGGAGATCTACACCTCATCCAATATAAAGCCCCATACAGAACGATCTGAATACTCGATTAATAACTATTATTAAATGCAAACTCCGCGAGTGGCAGAAACTAGTCCCATGAACCCCAAAAGTTAATGACATAAGCGCGTAACATGTCCTCCAAAATTTGAATAGTGCGCTCGGACTACCCCTCCGTATGAGGGTGAAAAGTTGTGCTCAACTCAACCTGAGTACCCAACTCTCACTGCCCAGCCCTCCAAAACTACGATGTTAACTGAGTACCTCTATCAGAAATGATGGAAACCAGGACACCATGCAGATGAACAATCTCTCGAATATAAACCTCAGCTAACCGCTCTGACGTGTAAGTAGTACCAAAAGGAGTGAAGTGCGCATACTTGGTCAGCCGATCCACAATAACCCAAATAGCATCAAACTTCCTCGAAGTCCGTGAGAGCATAACTATAAAGTCCATGGTGATCCGCTCCCACTTCCATTCCGGAATATCAAATCTCTGAAGCAAGCCACCAGGTCTCTGATGCTCATACTTAACCTGCTGACAGTTGAGATACCGAGCTACAAACCCAACTATATCTTTCTTCATCTACCAACACCAATAATGTTTTCTCAAATCCTGGTACATCTTGACGGCACCTCGATGGTTGGAATATTGCGAGCCAAGGGCCTCCTCAAGAATCAACTCTCGAAGCCCATCTACGTTAGGCACACATATCCGGCCCTGCATACTTATCACACCGTCATCACCAATAATCACATCCCTAGCATCACCTCGCCACACCCTGTCCTGAAGAACAAGAAAGTGTGGCTCATCATACTGGCACTCCCTGATACGGTCATAAAGAGAAGACCGTGAGATCACGCAAGCCAATACCCGGCTAGGCTCCGAAATATCCAACCTCACAAGCTGGGTCGCTAGGGCCTGAACATCCAATGCTAAAGGTCTCTCTATTGCCGGAAAATAAGCTAAACTCCCCAAACTCTCTACTCGGTGACACAAAGCATCAGCCAACACATTGGCCTTCCCCAAATGGTAAAATAGTGATATCATAGTCCTTAAGAAACTCCAACTATCTGCTCTTATGCAAATTAAGATCCTTCTACTTGTACAGATGTTGCAGACTCCGATGATTAGTATAAACCTCACAATAGATCCCATACAAATAATGACGCCAAATCTTTAAGGCGTGAACAATGGCTGCTAACTCAAGATCATGCACCAGATAATTCCTCTCATGTGTCCTTAATTGGTGCGAGGCGTAGGCAATCACCTGACCCTCCTGTATTAAGACACAACCAATGCCTATCATCAAGGCATCACAATTCATATTTTATGAACCTGAAGCTGATGGCAGAACTAACAATGGAGTTGTGGTCAAAGAAGTCTTGAGCTTCTGAAAGCTCTCCTCACACTAGTCTGACCACCTGAATAGAGTGCCTTCTGAGTCAATTTGGTCAAGGGCGAAGCAATAAATGAGAATCCTTCCACAAAGCGACAGTAATAACCCGCCAAACCGAGGAAGCTCTTAATCTCCATAGTTGAGGACGGGCCAGGCCAACTCTTCACCACCTCTGTCTTCTTCGGATCCACCCGAATACCCTTACTAGACACCACATGACCCAAAAATGCTACTGAGCCAAGCCAAAACTCACATTTGGAGAACTTTGCATAAAGCTTATCCTCCCTCAATATCTATAATAATGTTAGGCCCCGTAATAATGGGGATGGTTTGGCTTTATTCATGTTTTGCCAAACTCAATTGCCGAACTAGAACTATGAGGCTCCAATTTCCTAATGAGTTAGTGGTTGAATGGGAGGGAGATAATGTAGTGCCAAGAGGTAGGTTTATTTCTTACCTTAAGGCCACGGAGATGATAAAAAAGGGTGTATTTATCATTTGGTCCGGGTTACGTACATCGATGCAGAGGCACCTACCCTTGAGTCTGTGCCAATTGTACATGAATTCTTCGATGTCTTTCCGGATGAGCTTCCTGGGATTCCACCAGACAGGGATATTGATTTTGGGATTAATGCGATGTCAGACACACAACCTATATCCATTCCACCTTATAAAATGGCACCGGTAGAATTAAAAGAGCTAAAGGAATAACTGAAGGATATGTTAGAGAAAGGTTTCATCTGACTTAGTGTGTCCCCTTGGGATGCGCCGGTTCTCTTTGTTGGGAAGAAAGATGGATTGCTATGAATGTGTATTGACTACCGACGACTCAACAAAGTCACAATAAAAAATAAATACCCATTGCCAAGGATAGATGATTTGTTTGATCAATTGCAAGGTTCTAAGTTCTTTTCTAAAATTGATTTGCGGTCCAAGTATCACCAATTGAAGATAAGGGAGCAGGACATTCTGAAAACATCTTTCATAACTCGGTATGGGCACTTTGAATTTTTGGTCATGTCTTTCAGGCTAACAAATGCCCCGACACCTTTCATGGATCTTATAAATCGAGTCTTAAAGATTTTTCTCGACTCCTTTGTGATACTTTTCATTGACGACATTCTTGTAGACTCTTCATCAACACCAATTTTATGCAAAGTTCTCAAATTGTGAATTTTGGATTGAATCTGTTACATTTCTAGGACATGCCGTCTCTGGAGAAGGAATTAAGGTTGGTCCTCAAAAGATTGCAGCGGTGAAGGATTGGCATAGACCTACCACTCGGACAGAGATTCGCAGTTTCTTGGGTTTGGCTAGCTATTATAGGAGGTTCGTGGATGGTTTTTCTACTCTTGCTGCCCCGTTGACTAAATTGACGCAGACAGCGGTTAAGTTCCAGTGGTCCAACTCTTGTGAAAGGTGCTTCCAGGAATTCAAATCAAGATTGACTACGGCACCGGTATTGACCCTGCCATATGGTACAGAGGGGCTTGTGGTATATTGCGATGCTTCAAGGATAGGGCTTGAGTGTGTGTTAATGCAACTTGGAAAAGTTATCGCTCATTATTCAAGGAAACTGAAGAATCGTGAAAAAGAATTACCCAACACATGACTTAGAGCTTGCGGCGGTGATTTTTGCATTAAAAAGTTTTCGGCATTATTTGTATTAGGTCCACGTGGATGTATTTACGGACCATAAGAGCCTTCAATGTATCTTCAAACAGAAAGAGTTGAATCTGAGGAAGAGAAGGAGGCTTGAGCTGCTCAAAGACCACACCATCGATATTTTATATCATCCGGGGAAAGCTAATGTTGTGGCGGATGCTCTCAGTCGGAAATCCATGGGTAGTTTGGCTCACTTGGAGGCTTGTCAAAGGCTACTAGCCCGGGAGGTTTGCCAGTTGGCTAGTTTGGGAGTCCGTCTTGCAGACTCTACTGAGGGAGGAGTAATTGTGCAGAATAGGGCAAAATTATCACTTGTGGCGGAATTCAAAGAAAAGCAATATAATGATCCATTATTATTATAGCTGAACGAGGGGATCCATAAGCACAAGACCTCAGTTTTTTCTCTTGGTGTGGATGATGGTATATTGCAGTACCAAGGGAGACTATATGTTCCAGATATCAACAGTCTTCGGGAAAGAATCATGGCAGAAGCTCATACTTCTAGATATTTCGTGCACCCAGGTTCTACAAAAATGTATCAAACTCTCAAAGAAGTCTATTGGTGGAATGACATGAAGAAGAGTGTGGCGGACTTTGTGGCAAAGTGTCCGAATTATCACGAGTGAATGCTGAGCATCAACGTCCTGGTGGGTTGGGACAAAGCATATAAATTCCAATGTGGAAATGGGAAATGATCAATATGGATTTTGTGGTGGGCTTACCACACACTCCGCACAAGTTTGACTCAATATGGGTAATCGTGGATTGATTCACAAAATTAGCTCACTTCTTGCAAGTTAAATCTACTGACACAATGGAACAGTATGCTCAGTTGTATATCAAGGAAAAGTCAGGTTACATGGAACTTCAGTATCAATCATTTCAGATCGTGGGGCTCCGTTCACGGCCAACTTTTGGAAGAAATTTTAGCAAGGTCTGGGTACGCAGGTAAACCTCAGCACAACATTTCATCCACAAACCGACGGGAAAGCAGAGCAGACTATTCAGACATTTGAGGACATGTTGCATGCTTGTGTTCTTGATTTCAAAGGTAGCTGGGATGATCATTTAACACTTATTGAGTTTTCTTATAATAACAGCTTCCATGCTAGTATTCAGATGACACCATTTGAGGCATTGTATGGTAGGAGATGAAGATCTCCCATTGGGTGGTTCGAGATCGGGGAAGCTAAACTGATAGGGCCAGACCTTGTGCATCAGGTTATTGTAAAGGTTAAAATCATTAGGTGCGGTTGAAAACTGCTCAGAGTAGCCAAAAGTCTTATACGGATGTTCGTCGTAGACAGTTGGAGTTCAAAGATGATGATTGGGCATTCTTGAAGGTTTCCCCTATTGCGCCCCCTTTTTCTCACGAAATCTTGTTTCGACATTTTTGGGATAACTCCTTTTGAGAGGGTAATGAAAAGGGATTGGTTTAGAGTCGCCACCTAATGGATTAAGGAGTGTTAGGGCACCTAGAACATATAACTCATATTACCAGTTTACAACACCAGAGATTGGGTAAGGGCTCAAATTACCTTGAGGGGAAGGTGTTAGGCACCCCTCGAGGTCCACAACGGTGGGTCCTGGCCGAACTTGATTTAAGTGAATTAGTCTAAGGAAAAGTAAAGAAAACTAATTAACAGGGATTGGGGAGGGGGGGGAGGGGGTCCTAAGTGTTTTAGCCTATAGGATCACCCCGTGCTTTGTAACTCCCTCACTTAGGGGTGTTACTCATGGTATTTAGCACGCAGACTATCATCTCCTACAATCCGGTTACTATCTTTAAGTTGTTACCTAAAGCGCTCTAGTTGATTCTAGTTCGTTTCCTATGCGTGCACTACCCGTCCCTTACCTATGCCCCTGGAGGCATTAGGACCTCTATTTGGGATGGTTCTAGACTAAACCTCAGTTGCTTAAAATTGTAAAAGACTAAGCGACAAACAAAAATAATTAGGACTTTCAAATAAAAAAAGATATGGGCTCATGTTGAGCCCCACACATAAAACAACAAATGCACGCAATCGATTTAGCAAACTTTCTTAGCCTTAAAGTCCTATAGGCAGGATATCTATGTGAGAAAACAGATGTGCAGAGGCAGTTTTATTAAGGCGAGTGTTAAGACCTTTTGTGTGCCTATTGATGTTATTTAGTATAATATATGGGCACTTCAGGCAGTAATGCATCACAATCATGAATCCAAAATTGTTATTAGGTCCTATATGCATAATGTCTATGTGATTGATAGTGGCGATTGTATTCAGAACCAATTAATAGAATCCTATAGGCATGACTTCTACGAGTGTGGTGATTATTTTCCTATAGGCATGATTTCTAAGTGCAAACTGATTTTAGCTTTATAGACATGATTCATAACCTTGTATTTCTCTTTAATCCTATTGGCATGGTTTCTAATTACTACACTGACTTAAGTCTTATAGGCATGATCTCTAGCTTTGAAATTGATTTTTATTCCTGTAGGCGTGATATCTATTACTGAATTAGTTTAATCCTATAGGCATGATATCTATTAAGCAGTACATAGGAAGAAATGGTGCATATTGTCAGAAAAACAATTGAATCAAACATTGGGGGTCCTATAGGCATGCTTTCTAACAAATATTTATGGGACAAATTAGTGCATCCTATTGGCATGATTTCTAATAAAGCTATGATGTTCACCCTATAGGCATGATTTCTAATGTGCGCACAAAATATAACACCTTAAGTAGAATCAATACCGCTAATGAAAATCCTATAGGCATGATTTCTAAACACAACGCATGTCATGACCCCAAATTCTAAACCGGCCATGATGGCGCCTATCGTGGAACTAGGCTAGCCAACAATCACATATTTACAATTCCTTTCCAAAATCCAACCTATTTTCAACATTTCATAGACGTAAATAAATTACTGAATCTATTAAGCAAAACAAACAGTTAAACAGGCTAAAACCATCCCCAAAATCCGGAGTCAACATGTCATGAGCATCTAGGGAATATGCCAAAAAAGTATACTATTATAATACAAAACCTCGGAACGAACAACTAGGTACAAAATAAGAAAGGGAAAACAGAGATGCTGCGGACGCTGGGCATCTACCTCTATATCCTGACTCCGGCTCCACACGGAAATGGATGACTAACCCTCGGTATCAGCACCTGTATCTGCACATAGGGGTGCAGGGAGTAATGTGAGTACGCCAACTCAGTAGTAATAAAAATAAATCAAGTCTAAGCAGTAAGCAACATATAAAATCAAATCATCAGTTCACAATATGCACAACCTTTCTTTCCAACAGTATATATATATATATGAAATAAACATGCCTTAAAACCCAACTTCAGTATAACCCTTTGAAAAATGTGTTTTCCAACAATTTCAGAAATAAAAATACCTGAAGAATTTAGGTTAAATTGAAATAAGTCATAAGTATCCCCTCGGGTAAAAACATGAATCATAAATCGCCCCTCGGGTAGAACATCACTCAACATAGCTCACAGTCACTCAGTATCAGCCCCTCGGGCAACCTTACTGTCACTCATGCCTCCCAATCACTCGTCACTCGGCACTCGCCCTCAGTAGGTACCTGCGCTCACTAGGGTGTGTAAAGACTCCGGAGGGGCTGCCTTAGCCCAAGAGCTAAAAATCAAGCCACCTCGTGGCATCTCTTATCGTCACAATCAGGCCCTCGGCCTCACTCAGTCGGAAACTCTCAGTAAGCCCCTCAGGCTATCAGTAAAACAGGGTACTTGACCCAAAACATCATTTTATAACTCAAATACTATAAATAAGGCTGAGTTTCCAAAACACTTAAGCATCATATGATTGAGTGTAAATCATAAGTCAACACTGTGAGGAAATAGCAGTAAAAAGAGAAAGCCCCCAAGGGGTCTAAACAAGTCAGCAAACATGGCTTATAGCCCAAATATAACAATAGTTTTACAAGACAATTTAACATATGATTTAGAGTAAAAATGCGCAACTCAATAGTTACCGCGGAGAGGACCAAGTCCAATCCAAAAATCAGTGCACACCACATACTCGTCATCCGACATGTGCGCCATTCTAAAAATAGTGAGAAATACGAAGTCCGGGGATTCATACCCTCAGGACAAGAATTATAGTCATTACTTATCTCTACCGGGTAACAATACTAATCTGCGACGCTCTTGCCTCTCAAATCAGCTCCCGATTGCTCCGAATCTAACCATAACCAGATTACATCATCAATATAAATGAACAAGGCTTAAACGAAAACTGTCAATTTTAGGCACAATTCTCGAAATTGGCCAAACCTGGGCCAACGTCTCGGAATTCTATAAAATTTACATCACTAGAATCCTCATCCTCCGACGATTCTATACATACCAAGAACACCAAAAGCGTACCATAATTGCCCACTCAAATCAGCAAAATAAATATCCAATTCTCATGCACCTAACCTCCCCAATTTTGGGTTTAAATCCAACAAATTTCTGATTTAATTTCGTAGAAAATGACATAGAATCGAGTTACGTAGTCGAAAATCTTACCTCCAAGTGATCGCGAATCTTCGAATCCCTGACCTAAACGATCGCGTATCCATTCACGCGGTCACAAAGAACAATTGCAACAACCACACGCGCCCCCTTTTTCTTCTACGCGGTCGCACAAGGAACCACGCGACCGCTTGCTCAAGTCTGCCCAACCTATGCGATCGCAAAACTTATTACGCAATCGTATAGAACAAATCAGCTTGCCGCAATCCTTCCTTTACGTGATCGCGGGTGAACTAAAGCGATCGCAATGAAGAAACCACTACTGCTAAAACACCAGAAAACTAGCAATCTCCCAAAGACCAAAAGTGCCCATTTGAGCATCTGAAATACACCCGAGGCCCCCCGGGACTTCAACCAAATCCCATAAAATCATTCAAACTTATTCGAGCCCTCGAAACACAAAAAACACCAAAATTACATCAAATTCAAGCCTATGAACTTTGAAACTTCTAAATTTCGCCAATGATGCCGAAACCAACCAAAAAATGTCCAAATGACCTGAAAACTTGAACACATATCCAAAATGACATTATGAACCTGCTCCAACTTCTGGAATTTCATTCCGACCCCGATATCAAAATTTCCACTGCCAACCGGAAATCGCCAAAAACTAACTTTCACCAATTCAAGCCTAATTCTACTCCGGACATCTAAACTTCATTCCGAACACACTTTTAAGTCCCAAATCATCTAAAAAAGCTATCCGAGCCATAAAATCCATATTTCGAGGTCGTTTTCCAATAAGTCAACTCCCAGTTGACTTTTCAACTATTAAGCTAATTTAAGAGACTAAGCGTCTCAATTCTCACCACGACCACTCCGAACCCAAAACAACTGACCCAACACAACATAAATAGGCTAAGAAACATATGATAAATCAGAAATGGGGGAATCGGGGCTAATGTAATGGAACAACTGGCCGGGTTGTTACATCCTCCCCCTCTTAAACAAACATTCATCCTTGAACGGGTCTAGAAACATACCTGGAGTCTCGAATAAGTGAGGATATCTGCTCTGCGTCTCCCGCTCGGTCTCCCAGGTGACATCCTCCACCGGCTGTCCTCTCCATTGAACCTTCACTGAAGCTATATCCTTAGACCTCAACTTTCTGAACTGACGACCCAAAATAGCCATTGGCTCCACCTCATATGACATATCACCCTCGAGCTGAACCGTGCTGAAGTCCAAAACATGATACGGGTCATCATACTTCCGGAGCATCGAAACATGTAACGCCGGATGAATACTCGATAAGATGGGAGGCAAGGCAAGTCTATAAGCCACCTCCCTAATCCTCTGAAGCACCTCAAATGGCCCAATGAATCGGGGACTCAGCTTTCCCCTCTTCCTGAACCTCATAACACCCTTCATGGGTGACACCATCAGCATCACCATCTCCCCAACCATGAAAGATACATCTCGGACCTTCCGGTCCGCATAACTCTTTTGCCTAGACTGCGCCGTGCGAAGCCGCTTCTGAATCAACTTCACCTTGCCGAATGCATCTGAACAAAGTCTTTCCCAATAGCCTAGCCTCGCCCGGCTCGAACCAACCAACCAGAGATCTGCACCTCCTACCATATAAAGCCTCATACGGAGCCATCTGGATACTAGACTGATAACTATTATTATATGCAAACTCGGCGAGTGGCAGAAACTGGTCCCATGAACCCCCAAAATCAGTGACACATGCACACAACATATCCTTCAAAAGTTGAATAGTACGCTCCGACTGCCCGTCGGTCTGAGGATGATACGATGTGCTCAGCTTGACCTGAGTACCTATCTCCCTCTACACAACCCTCCAAAACTGGGATGTGAACTGAGTACCTCTATCAAAATGATAGAAACTGGAACCCCATGCAATCGGACAATCTCCCTGATGTAAATCTCAGCTAACCACTCCGAAGAATAAGTGGTACCAAAATGAATGAAGTGTGCAGACTTGGTCAGCCGATCCACAATAACCCATATAGCATCAAACCTCCTTGAAGTCCATGGAAGCCCAACTACGAAGTCCATGGTGAT
This sequence comes from Nicotiana knightiana, assembly GCA_005239525.1. Taxonomy (NCBI): domain Eukaryota; kingdom Viridiplantae; phylum Streptophyta; class Magnoliopsida; order Solanales; family Solanaceae; genus Nicotiana; species Nicotiana knightiana. The sequence goes on along the minus strand of ML373833.1, from coordinate 118,588 downwards.
ACGCTTCCACTTCCACTCCGGAATATCTAATCTTTGAAGCAACCCACCCGGTCTCTGGTGCTCATACTTGACCTGCTGACAGTCAAGACACCGAGCCACGTACTCAACAATATCCCTCTGCATTCGCCTCCTCCAATAATATTGTCTCGGATCCTGATACATCTTTGCGGCACCCAGATGGATGGAATATCGCGAACTATGGGCCTCAGCTAGAATCAAATCTCTAAATCCATCCAAATTGGGCACGCAAATCCGGCCCTGCATCCTTATGACTCTATCATCACCGATAACCACATCCTTGGCATCACCGCGACGGACCCTGTGCTGAAGAAGGAGCAAGTGTGGATCATCATACTGGCGTGCTCTAATCTGATCATAAAGAGAAGACCTAGAGGCTACACAAGACAATACCTGCGGGGGCTCTGATAGATTCCATCTCACCAGCTGACCTGCTAAAGCCTGAAAATCAAGTGCTAATGGCCGCTCTGCTACTGGAAGGTAGGCTAGACTCCCCAAACTCTCCACTCTATGATTAAGGGAATCGACCACTACATTGGCCTTCCCTGGATGATATAAAATAGTGAGGTCATCATCCTTGAGAAGCTCCAACCACCTCCTCTGACGCAAATTCAGATCCTTCTGCTTAAGCAGATGCTGCAAACTACGATGATAAGTGAAACTCTCACAATGCACCCCATAAAAATAATGACACCAAATCTTCAAGGCGTCGACAATAGCTGCTAGATCAAGATCGTGAACTGGATAATTCTTCTCATGCACCTTCAATTGTCTGGACGCGTAGGCAACCACCCTACCGTCGTGCATCAAGAGCGCTCCAATGACCAGACTGACCCAGAAGGGTGCTCAGTTCAGGTAGGAAATCACCCTGCTAGGCATATACTATGAAGAACCTTTCCACTCAACCCTCGGATATAGTGACAATCAAGAACAACATCACATGGAGATAACCAATCCATGCCTAATATCACATCAAAATCGAACATGCTGAGTAAAAGTAGGTCCACTCGGGTCTCTAGAACCCCAATAGATATCACACACGACCGTTATACACGGTTCATAACAATAGTATTGCCCGCCGGAGTCGGCACATGAACCGACGTAACTAAAGACTCATGGGGCATATCCAGAAAATGGGAAAAATATGATTAAACATAGGAATATGTAGAACTAGGGTCAAATAAAGCCAAAGCATCTCGGCTATAGACTGAGAAAATACCTATGATCACTGCATCGGAGGCCATAGTATCTGGACTGGCTGGAAACGCATACATACGGGCCTGACCTCCACTTGCTCGACCTTCCTCTCTAAGGAGGTGAAGTAACTGGAGCTGAAGTCGAGGGCTGGACCCTCTGCTGAGAAGAACCACCACAACAACAGGGACACTACCTCCACATGTGCCCAAACTCTCCGCAATCAAAGCAACTCCCTGGAGCTGGAGACGAGGACTGATAGAAACCCCTGGCACCAGAATGACCACTACAAGAATCATACATAGAGGAACTCTGAACTGGTGGTGCTCGAGCTGCACTCTGAGCTGGGAGGGAGTCGAATGAAGAACGGCTTGGCTGAGAACCGCGGGGACCATGCCCCGAAGATGCACCACTATAGGCTGGGCGGACCGACTTAGGAGGCCTAAATGAACGTCCTGTACCATGGTGAAACTGCCCCTGGAAGGAGCACCACTAGAACCACCCGGTCCACGAGGCCTCTTGGTCTCCCTCTCCTCCCGCCTCTAGAGGCGAACCTACTCAATATCTCGAGCAATATCAATAACCTGCTAGAATGTAGCATCCGATACTGTCTCCCGAGTCATGAAAAGGCGGAGCTGATAAGTGTGGCCATCCACGAACCTCCTAATACTCTCCCTATTAGTAGGGACCAGCTCGGCTGCATGAGGAGCCAACTCCAAAAATTGTATCTTATAATGCGTCACTGATAGCTCCCCTGACTAAGCAGCTCAAAATTCCTACACTGCTCCTCCCTGTGAGAGTGGGGTACATACTTCTCCAAAAAATATAGTGGAGAACTCCTGTCAGGTGAGGGGTGCTGATCCGACATGCCTACGCCTCTCAAAAGACTCCCACCAAGTGAAAGCTGCACTAGAAAACTGAAAAGTAGCAAATGAGACCCCACTGGTCTCTAGAATCCCAGCAGTACGCAGCATCCTCTGACACTTATCTAGAAAACCCTGGGCATCCTCGCCCTCAGCACCATTGAATGTCAGAGGCTGAAGTCTACTAAACCTCTCCAGTCTATGCTGCTCGTCCTATGGCATAACCGGAACCACGAAGTGTCGAAATGGAGCAACCGACTACGCTGGAACCGGCCCCCGTGTCTGATGGCCCTGAGTAACCGATTTAGGTGTTCGGGCAACTCGAGTCTAACTGCCTCCCCCTGCCTGAGAAGTAGAGGCAACTGCCTAGGCAAGGGTGGTACACATAGTCAAGATCTGAGCCATGGTCTCTTGAAGACCCGAAATAACAATAGGCACTGCCGGTGCCTGAGTCTGTCCCGCTGGAGCATCTACGGCGGGAACCTGATCCTGAATGGTAGGGGGATCATCTAATACTGACTTGGCTGCTTCACGGGCTGGCCCTCTATCTCTACCACGGCCTTGATCTCTCGCTGGTCTAGATGGGGGCTAATCATCCTGATCGGTAGCGCGAGTCCTCACCATATGTGAGAGAATTAAACAACAAAAGTTTATATTTCCAGAATCCACAAAATGGCATGACAAAATTCAAGAAAATGATATTGTTCCTAAGGGTTCCGCAGCCTTTCGAAAATAAGTACAAACGTCTCCGTACCGACCCGCAAGACTCTACTAAACCTGCTCATGACCGTTGAGTCCTATGTAACCTAGGCTCTGATACCAACTTTTCACGACCCCAAATCTTAAACCGGCCGTGATGGCGCCTATCGTGGAACTAGGCTAGCCAACAATCACATATTTACAGTTTCTTTCCAAAATCCCAACCTATTTTCGATATTTCATAGACGTAAATGAGTTACTGAATCTATTAAGAAAAATAAACAGTTAAACAGTCTAAAACCATCCCCAAAATCCGGAGTCAAAAAGTCATGAGCATCTAGGGGATATGCCAAAAAGTCTACTATTACAATACAAAACCTCGGAACGAAGAACTAGGTACAAAATAAGACAAGAAAAACAGAGATGATGCGGACGCTGAACAACTACCTCTATATCCCGACTCCAGCTCCGCAAGGAAATGGATGACTAACGCTCGGTATTAGCACCTGTATCTGCATACAGGGGTGAAGGGAGTAATGTGAGTACGCCAACTCAGTAGTAATGAAAATAAATCACGTCTAAGCAATAAGAAACACATAAAATCAAATCATCGATTCACAATATGCACAACCTTTCTTTCCAACAATATATATACATATACATATACATATATATATATATGTATATGTATATGTATATATATTGTTGGAAAGAAAGGTTGTGCATATTGTGNTATATATATATATATATATATATATATATATATATATGAAATCAACATGCCTTAAAAAGCCAACTGCAGTAAAATCCTTTAAAAAATGTGTTTTCCAACAATTTCAGAAATTAAAATACCTGAAGAATTTAGTGCAAAATGAAATAAGACATAAGTAGCCCCTCGGGCCAAAACATGAATCATAAATCGCCCCTCGGGCAGAACATCACTCAGTATACCTCACAGTCACTCAGTATCAGCCCCTCAGGCAACCTCACTGTCACTAATGCCTCCCAATCACTCGTCACTCGGCACTCAGCACTCGCACTCAATAGGTACCTGTGCTCACTGGGGGTGTGTGACTTTGGAGGGGCTCCTTCATCCCAAGAGCTAAAAAGAAAGCCACCTCGTGGAATATCATAAGCTCACAATCATGCCCTCGGCCTCACTTAGTCAGAAACTCTCAGTAAGCCCCTCGGGCTATCAGTAAAACGGGGTACTCGACCTAAAACATCATTTTATAACTCAAATACTGTAAATAAGGATGAGTTTCGAAAATATTTAAGCATGTTATGACTGAGTGTAAATCATAAGTCAACACAGTGAGGAAATAGCAGTAATAATAAAAAGCCCCCAAGGGGTCTAAACAAGTCGGCACGAGGCCCCAAACATGGCTTATAGCCCAAATATAGCAATAGTTTTAGAACACAATTTGACATATGATTTAGAGTAAAAATGCGCAACTCAATAGTTGCCGCAGAGAGGACCAAGTCCAATCCAAGAATTAGTGCACGCCACATACTCGTCATCCGATATGTACGCAATTCTAAAAATAGTGAGAAATATGAAGTCCAGGGTTTCATACCCTTAGGATAAGATTTATAGTCATTACTTACCTCTACCGGGCCACAATACTAATCCGTGATGCGCTTGCCTCTCAAATCGGCTCCCAATTGCTCCGAATCTAATCAAAACCAGATTGACATCATCAATATATGCTAAATGAACAAGGCTCAAACGGAAACTGTCAATTTTAGGCACAATTCTTGAAATTGACCAAACCCGAGCCCTAAGCCCACGTCTCGGAAATCTATAAAATTTACATCACTAGAATCCTCATCCTCCCACAAGTCTATACATACCAAGAATACCAAAATCGGACCACAATTTCCCACTCAAATCATTAAAAGAAATTTCCAATTCTCATGCAACTAACCTCCCCAATTCTGGGTTTAAATCCAACAAATTTCCGGTTTTATTACTTAGAAAGCGACATAGAATCGAGTTACGAAGTCGAAAATCTTACCTCCAAGTGATTCCCTTTGATTTCCTCTTCAAACCCTCTCAAAGAGCTCCAAACACGCTCAACAATGGAGGAAAAATAGACTAAATTCACAAAATGTCCTTTTAAAACATTCTGTCCAGCACTAAATATTAACTCATTGCGATCATGGGACCACCCACGCGTTTGCGAAGAACAAACTTACTGCCTCCAATTTTACTCATTGCGATCACACCATTACCCACGCAATCGCGAAGCTTCGACTCCCTAACCTAAGCGATCGCGTACCCATTCACGCGGTCACGAAGAACAATTGCAACAACCACATGCCCCCTCTTTTTGTTCTACGCGATCGCACAAAGAACCACGCGACCGCACTGCTTAAGTCTGCCAAATCTATGCGATCACAAACCTTATTACGCAATTGCATAAAAACAGTCTGCTTGCCTCAATCATTCCTCTATGCGATCCCGGGTGAACTCACGTGATTGCAATGAGGAAACCACTGCTGCTAAAACACCAGAAAACCAGCAATCTCCCAAAGACCAAAAGTGCTTGTTTGAGCATCTGAATTACACCTGAGGCCCCTCGGGACCTCAGACAAACCTACCAACATATCCCATAACATCATTCAAACTTAGTCCAGCCCTCGAAACACCAAAAATACCGAAAAACACCAAAATTACATCAAATTCAAGCCTATGAAACATCCAAATTCCGCCAATGATGCCGAAGTCAACAAAAACACGTCGGAATGACCTAAAAATTTGCACACATATCCAAAATGACATTACGAACATGCTCCAACTTCTGGAATTCCATTCGGACCCCGATATCAAAATTTCCACTACCGACCAGAAATCGCCAAAAACTAACTTTCGTTAATTCAAGCCTAATTCTACTCCGGACATCAAAACTTCATTCCGAACACACTCCTAAGTCCCAAATCACCTAACGAAGCTATCCTAGCCATAAAATTCACATTCCGAGGTCATTTACCAATAAGTCTCACCACGAACACTCCAAACCCGAACCAACCTACCCAAGACAACATAAATAGGCTAAGTAACATATGACAAAGTAAAAACGGGGGAAACGGGGCTAATCTCACGGAACGACCGGCCGGGTCGTTACAACACATAACTTAACAGTTTTGACAAATGTGTAGAATTAACAGTATAGAAGAACCCCTATAGGAAGGATTTCTACCCAGTTTAACAAAAGAAAATAAGAAACCCTCCCGATTTTACTAAATAACCCCATAGTCTGTTTATTACAAAGTTATTACAGGCCAGGATAGCAAATGAATTACATAATAGTAATGAAATGAACTATATGGAGCCTTTTATTAGGCCCAAATAAAATTGGGTAACCATGCCTTCCAACCATATCAAATTTGGGGGTTCATTTCACAGGTACATCATAGTCAATGGTGAAGGACTCACCCATAGCACATATAGAGCCAGGTTTCTGGTGTGTCTAAGGCCCCGAGAGCCTCAGGGACTAAGGGCAATGCTCACACCAGAACCAAATTTTTAGAGATGATTCAAAAGAGATCAGGACCCAGTCCCTAGTGTGTCAGAGTTCACAGGAGTCTCACATGGACCTTGAGCAGTGCTCACACTAGGCTGGTTAAGGATAGAACCTAAGGGACTAAGATTGGAAGTTTTTAAAAGAGTAACAACATGTAAAAGAGGCAGAGACAGATTTAAAACAATTTTGATTTCTGAAGAAAACAAAGTTCAAAACACAGAACTTGTAGGCAGAGTTGCATTAAGAAAACAAGCAAGTTTCATGCTCAAACACATATCTCAAACAAGTTGAAATCTGGAAAACAGTCTAGTTAAGCTAGGTGTTCACGCTAGCATTTAGGAAAACCTTACTAAATTATAGAGAATCAAACAGTACGAACCCACAGGAATCCAAGGCATGTTAGATAGAAAGTTATCAAAGAACATAAACAACATAACAAGAAGCCTAGTAACAATACAAGTTTAAAGGTCTACCGCTTATTGATTATTTAATCTTCTAACGTTATCCTAAAGGTACTCAAATTAAGAATAGGTTCAGAACACATAAGAGGTAGATTAAGCATATGTTCTTAAGGGGATTCATATTATTCAACACAACCAATCTCAAATTAACAGTATTAAAAGAGAATCATAGAAGCATAAAGGCATAATCATGCTAAAATAAAGTTCAAACATACTGGTCGAATAACACAGATTGTGGAGACATGAAGAAAATGAAATGGAAAAGGAATAATGGCTTACCAGTTAGGCAGAAAAAGCAAGAAAGTACACCATAATAGTTACATCCAGAAGCAATTGGCCTTGGCTTTCAACAGGCCAAGACCAGAAACAAACGAGCAAAGAATCAAAGTAAAAGCTGAGTTTTTTAGTGAGAGTATTGAGAGTTCGAGTCTTTCCCAATGGGAAAGGGGGAAGGGGTTTAAATAGCACTGTACTAGAGCCCACAACTAAGGTAATAATAAATGAAGAAAAGCATCTAACCAGTTAATTAAGGAAAACAAACTTAGAACCTTATTTAAGGTAAGCTATAAGTAAAAATTACATAGATGCGTAAAACATATAGTCAGAGATTTAACATAGTAATTAAGGATTCATACATATTTGGGGAATCAAAGACTCCTAAGTGAAACAATTAACGACAAGATTCATAAAAACAGATAGACATAATCATTGAAGGAAAAAATAAAATCGAAAACCGTAATTTTTAGGGTAATTAAAATTAGTCAAGAATATCAAAAGAAAAACTATAATAAAGATGCATAGATATGGATAAATATCAATATTAAAGATTGAACCAGATTTGGTTAGATTTTTAAGAATCAAAATCCTAATTTTTAGAGTAAAATTTAGTTAGAAAAATCATACTAGAGATGCACACAGATAGATGTACGTAAATATTAAAGGAAAAGATAAAACAAATAATAGAAAACTATAACAGATCTGAAAAGATCCGAACCCTAGCTTTAGGGTAAGTGAAGAATCGAACAAAAATCTCAAAGATTCATTCCATAAAGGGATGATAATGAACATAGATGGAAAAGAGTGAACGCTCGAACTAGATTTAGTTCAAAGAAAGAGAGATATGTTTTCCATATTAGGGAAGTGATTATGTAATACCTTAATCAGTTAAACAGTAACATGAGAAGGCTAATAAGGTAAGGGAATCATTAATGGATTCCATCTCTGAGTTGGGATCGAAGGGGAAATGGGGATTACAACGCTAGGGTTTTGGAAGAGGATAAGAAGAGAGATTTTTGAGGGCGGCGGGGTGAGTGAAATGAGTTAGGGTTATACGGTTTAGGTTATAATTAAAAGGGGTGGAGTGGTACGAGCCACTGATCTTCAGAGATCAACGGCTGTGATTTCAAAGGGGATTGGGTCCGGTGTTTTGGATGGGTATAGGGATTGGGTTAATGGGTCTAGGTCAATTGATTTTGAGTTGTGTATTGAGACGGGGTAATTGGGTAGTGTAGGTAATTAGGCTAGGTCCGAAATTGGGGTTTTAGGTGGCTATATTTTACATACCCAATTTAACAAATAAATAATTTATAAAAAATAATTATAAATAACAAAAATATTACTTGCGCATGAATATGATTGTGAACAACTACTTTTTGACCACATCCAAATTCTATACTATTTTTAGTGTAAATATTTCTTTTAGGTCTAATCTTGATATTTTAAACTTTTATCTTACTCTTAATAGATTTTTAAAAAAAAGAACTATAAAAATATTCACATACTTATAGTACAAATTTTATTTCTATTTGTAAAGAGAAAAAGAAAATTCACACAAAAAAATTATTCCTTTTAATTGGAATAATTATGGTGTATCTTTTAGTATCATTAGAATTATATATATATATATATATACACACACACACACACACACACACATTAATTAAGTCTTCTTTAAACACCCGTAACTTTTTCAAGATTGGTTATCTCAAAAGAGATCCACTCACCCATGACTTTCATATACAGGATTTAGTTACTTAAAAAAACAAAGAAATTAATAATTAACTCCCCATTTTCTCTACTCTCCCTCTCCTATCCCTCACATATTCAACCCCACTCCCCCCACTTTTCTCACCATTTACTCACATCAGTTATACAACCCACACATCTATATATTTTGGATTTGACAAATGAAGAGGGGGCTTCTTCTTCATAAAAAAAAAAAAGGCTGACCCTTCTCTCTTTCACGTAGAGAACATCCAAGACCCCTTCTTCACAAAAGCTTCAGCCACAGAACCCCTTAATTCCCCCATCTCTTTAACTTGGACAAAGGAAGGAAGCAACCCATTTTCTCTACTCTCCCTCTCCTATCCCTCACATATTCAACCCCACTCCCCCCACTTTTCTCACCATTTACTCACATCAGTTATACAATCCACACATCTATATATTTTGGATTTGACAAATGAAGAGGGGGCTTCTTTTTCATAAAAAAAAAAAATGGTTGACCTCCTTCTCTCTTTCACATAGAGAACATCCAAGACCCCTTATTCACAAAAGCTTCAGCCAAAGAACCCCTTAATTCCCCATCTCTTTAACTTGGACAAAGAAAGGAAGCAGCCGCAACTACCCACCCTCTCCTCTTTCAGCGTTGTCTTCATCGGCGGCGAACCAGACGGCCTCCTCTCCAAAAACACCATAAAATCTCTAACCTTTAGCTACCATTTACGTCACCTCGAGCTCCATTTTTACCAGTAAAGAAACTCCTAAACCGGCAGTCTTCAGTAAACGAACGTTGTCGCTTGAGGTTCGAGATTTGCCGTGGTGGTCTCCGTTTTACGATCTGTTCGTGTTCAGCTATAGTGTCTCGTTCTTCTTGTAAAGCAGTGGAAGATCCTTAATTTATTGAAAAGTTGCAAAGGTCCTATTTCTGCGTTTTCACTGTGTTGCTTGCTTTGGATATCATTTTTGTTTTGTTTCCCATGGAAATTGTTTGCTAAACTCATGGTAAAATTGCTGGTGGTGGAGCATCACAGAATATAAATGATCCAACTAGAGTAAGAAAGAAGGTAGAGGTTGAATTTTCTACTGTTACTAGTCTAAAACGTGCTAAAGATGGAAACACTTTTGCTCGTTGGTATGCATTGATTTCGATTTTTATTTGCTACTATTTAATTTATGCAACTGTGTTACTACTATTTACTATTATATAGAATTACTTGTAGTTTTATTCTCCGTATGTTTGTTAGTAACTGTTGTTTTGTTTGTCTTTTCTTTTTCTTTTGAAAGCATGTTAGTGGTACTAGTTTCATTTTCATTTATTGTTGCCTTTATCCAATATATTTTACTGTTCAAGTTTTTAACGTTTTTAGGTCTAATCTAATTCTTAAAGAATGAGTCATCTTGGTAGCTTCAACCACGGTCTTAATTTATCAAATTATCATGATTATGTATACATTCGCGTGACATAATTACGATTTTCAAAGTTAAAACCAAGGTATGCGTTCGCGCTATTTTTGACGAAACAATCTTAATAGTTATTAAAGTGTTATTAATTAGGTACACATGCGCGTGACATGATTTAAGCGCCAAAATTTTAAAATAAAACCGAGGTACGCATTCGCACGACTTTGGCCAAGTTTGCTTAAGTAATTAAGCGTGACAAATTGTGTACACGTACGCATGACATGATTTGAGCGTCGATTTTTAAAATTAAATCAAGGTACACGTTCGCGTGACGTTGGCCAAATAATTTTAATATCAAGGGCTATTAATTATGTACACGTACACGTGACATGGTTTTTAGCACGTTAAATAAAACAAAAAAAAAGCGGTAAAAGGTGAAAGCACCTAGGTTCTAAAATGAGTAGTTAAAACAATTTAATAAGCCAAGTATGATCATTAAGCGACCGTTCTACAACCACGGAACTCGGGAATGCCTAATACTTTCTCCTGAGTTAACAGAATTCCTTACCCAAATTTCTGGTTCGCAGACAATTTAACAATGTCAAAATTCCTCGATTTTAGGATTCCTAATAAATAAATGGTGTCCTGGAACACCGTAAAAAATACGGGTGGCGACTCTGACAATAAACATATCCCAAAAATCGAATAATGTCACTTAAAGTGAAAAAACTCCCTTACTACCCTTACCAGAGCGAAATAGGAGGTGTGACAGCTCTGGCGACTTTACTGGGGACAAGAACTCAGAACTTGTGGTTCAGGGTTCAGAATTCGAGCTTGTAATGTGATTTATACTTGGCTTTATTAATTTGATGTTATTATCCTTTTTGAGCCTAATGTGCTAATAGTCGCTTATTTACCACTTTGATATTATTTGAAATGTATTAAACTGACTTCTTACACCTCCCTTCTGATTCATCTAAATTTATGGTGCACACGTGCGCGTGGCCCACTTTTCTGTTAGGAGTCGTACCAATTAGAACAAGGTTGTGGCTCAGTAACTAGGCTGGGTAGACTGTCGTGCTCCCAGTACGTTTCCCCCACCTCGGCTCGAGCTTTCCGCTTGAGTAAGCCAGGTCTAAACACTCCCCTAGGATTTAAACCTAGAATAACATAGCCTCATACCGGATCCCTAGTAGGAACGTTTGTTTGCATCATGTGCATTTGACTTTGGGGACTCAACACAGGGGTTGAGTCCGTCTAGGACAAGTGTACCCGGGAATTTTAAGACCATCCTGATGCATCTTATGTGCTACTTGTGCATTATCTTTGATTCAGTTTGGGCATGTTGACCGGTTTCTAAAAAATAAAAAAGTATAAAGATATTGAGGGAAAAAAAGAAGGAATAAAATATGAGAGAGAGAAAATTTACCCGATTTTAGAAAGTCTTATTATTTACTCCAAAAAAAAGTATTACAAATAAGCCTGGATTTTTCAAAAAGTGTCATCCTATTCATGAAACATTTACGAACTACGCAGGTCTGATTCTCACCGGATGTGAGATACGTAGGTAACCTTCATCGGCTCCGGCCCCCACTTTTCAAAAAAAATTCAAAAATATTTTATTTAATTTCTTCTCAAAATCCAAAAAGTATGTTCGTTCTTATTTAGAAGTCTTTCTTTCGGTAATTCCCAAAAAATATATATATAAAAAATTCAAAAAATCTATTTTTCTTTTCTCTTTAGAAGTATTCCAAAAGAAAAACTTAGAAATCCAAAAACATATTTTCTTTGTTAAGAGCATTCATGATCTGAATTGTATAAGAATAAGAGTTAGTTTACTTACTTTATTCCAGATTTCCCTGAACTACGTAATGGTCTGATTCATGCGGCGTCATGATACGTTGGCAATCCCCATCGGACGATGATAACCATAATTAATCTGAAGAAAAAAAAGGATTTTAGGAATAAATAAAAAAAGAGAGAAAGAACAGAGAACGCTAAATTCAAGATGAAAATAAACTAATAAGCCGGGATGAAGTATGAAGCCTGTTAAACTCATTCTAGAAATAAAAATGGCATTAGGTGCATGACTAATGTGTGATTAATATCTGCAAAATGCCTAACTCTAACACGTTTGTTATTTGTCATCTAAAGATAAGTTAAACAGAGGTGGTTGGTTTGTGGTTTAAACTGGCAACTCACTCTTACAACACGAGATCAAAAGGAAAAAGTAAAATGGAAAACAACAGTGAGAATGAGTCAGATAATGATGATGTCCGTGGACAATTGATCGAACAAGGTAGGTGACTGGTTGAAGAAGTAAGAGTGTTGAAGCAACAATTGGCAGAGATGTACCAAGCATGGGTGAGTGGAAAACCACCGCCCCCACTACCCAATGGGCCTTCGGACAATCTTCATAGTATGTAAGTTGCAAGTCAAGTGCCCATCTCCATAACAAGTAACCCATTGTACCAACCTGGATTCAGTTCGAGCATTAACCTTCCCACTATCCCCAGTACCTCTATTCCACGTCCTCCAATTGCACCCCTCAAAAATGACCCACCTACTGTACCCATTGTCCATACTTTCACTGTCCCTCAACCGGCTCTTGATCAAAAGTCCAACAATGATCCAAAAATGAATGATCATGATGCCCAACATTACTCTCCAGAATTGACTTTCAAAGTTCAAGATTCATACAAGCATACTCCTCAAAACATGTTCCCAGTTGAGATTAAAAAGCCCGACAAGAATAGGGAACAAGATGAAATGACGAGAAAAATGAAGAGCCTGGAACAAACCATGAGAAATAAATAGGGTTTGGGAGGCCACAAGAGTGTTTCGTTCAACGATTTATGCATGTTCCCTCATGTTCATTTTCCACCCGATTTCAAGGCTCCCATGTTTGATAAGTATGACGGGCATGGTGATCCCATCACCCATTTGAAGAGATATTGTAACCAATTAAGGGGAGCAGGAGGCAGAGAAGAATTACTCATGGCTTATTTTGGGGAAAGTTTTACTGGAATTGCTTCAGAATGGTTCATAGATCAAGACATCTCTCACTAGCATGTATGGAATGGCATGTCTCAAGATTTTGTCCAACAGTTTTAGTACAATATTGATATAGTGCCAAACCGTTCCTCTCTCGTCAACATAAAGAAGAAACCAACAGAAAGCTTCAGAGAATATGCAATCAAGTGGAGAGAGCAACTGCAAGGGTCAAACCACCAAGGAAAGAGGCATAAATGATTGACTATTTTCTCCAAGCTCAGGATCCTGATTACCTCCATTATATGTTAGTCGCCATTGGTAAAACTTTTGCTGAGGCAATTAAGATTGATGAAATAGTTGGGAATGGCATGAAATCAGGCAAAATTGTGACCCAAACAACCCTTAAGGAGACCACGTAAGCAATTCAAAGCGGGTCAGGCAGTTTCGGAAACCAGAAAAAGAAAGAGGAAGGATCCATGACGGTATCTGGGTTCGGGGGAGTTCAAAGAGGGATTGTTCCTTCTTATGTGCAGTTCCAACAAGGACAATCCAATTCTCCTCAACATTACTATCCACCTCAGGGTCCCCGGTACTCAGTTCCCCCACAACAATACACAGTGTTTAATGCTTAGGCTTATGCTAGGCCTCACAATCACCAACAATGGAGGGCATTGTTGGTCCCAGACGCACACGCAAGTATACGTGGTCCTAGCAACTAATATAATTTTAAATAGAATGTCGAACCCACAGGGACTTGTGTAAAATACTTATCGAATCACTCTAATTGTTATTTAATCAAGCCAAAACAAAATCCAAGAATGTATTAATTTATACTATAATTCTATGAACTAACTAATTATCAAGTGATAAAATTATTGTTGTGTGTATTCAGTAGAGAAAAATATTCCAGGGTTGTTATCAATTCACCATTCGTATTGCATTCTAATTAATTCTCCCTTTCATATAATTCACTCATGGTTGCTAATTAATCGATAATTGCTCTCGTAGCCTTCTCCCGAAGTACTACTCACCTATTCTCAATAGATTAACGCCTATATTCCTATGAAATTAATCTATTAGAATGCACTAAGATTATGATGTTTAATTAAGCATGGTGATTAGGTATATTCCTATCCTAACCACAAATCCGCTCCCTTGAAGGGTTAATATCGTGCTCTCTTCAATTCTTCTAATCTATATACGGCTTTCCCAAGCATAAGATAGATAGTATATAGAACCTAACTGCTGGCCAGACAATTAAGAAATTAAACGCAGAATTGAAGAAACAACCATATATTGAATGAATTATTATCAAGGTTAACTTAATGTCGAATAAAAATCTTCATGGCTAACCACAACCCCAGAACAATGGGTGTTTATCCACTCATACTAGAATTAAACAATTGCATAAGTTTTGCATAAAGGGAAAATACTAGAATAAGATGAAGAAAACTGATAATCCTTTGCTTCTCAATGATCTTGTGTGTGTTTTCTCTCCAAGAATGGCATCCTCCCCTGCAAGTTGTGTTTTGGGTCTATTTATATGTTTGGGACAAACCCTAAACGTGTAAGAGACTTCTATTCAAACCAGGAAACACTTAAAACCTTCAAAACTCGGAGTTGACCGGACCAGGCACCCAGGCGTTAAGCCCTAAACGCCCCCTTAACGCATGGGCAGGCCTGGCGTTAGGGGCCAAACGCCCGGATAACGCTAGGGTCAGCCTGGCTTTAGGGGCCAAACGCCCGACTAACACCAGGGTCACTCCTTTTCGACTCTTGAGCATATTTTCGACGTTTATGCAACCATTTAGCTCAGCTTCCATCCCCAGTTCACCTACACATGAAATAGACTCCATTATGCACATATAACGTGTATTTTTTTATCACAATTGCACATAAAATGTAAGGTATATAATGCTTAAAACCATGGATTCTAGCCACACATCAACACCCCACACTTAGACTCTTGTTCGTCCTCGAGCAATATCCTTCAACACGTATACATTTCATTAACAAGGAGTATTTTAGTTTTCAATCACACACATTACCCCTTAACTATGATCGATACCGGCAATCAAGTATGAACATACAAATTTCACATTCTTCCCCTTGTTTAAACTTTCCCAATTATAACAATTTAATCAATAACACGAACAACCTAATTGCAACCTCCCAACCTCAAGAGTCGACTTGCAACTACTGAGCCCACTCAATTCACGCACCTACCCAACACGAAAGTACAACATTACCAATCGTTCATGAGATCATATGCCCTCACCAACAACAAAATAGTGAATATAACTAGTCCACACATTCAAATATGCTTTTGAACATTATTTAAGGACATCACACAATTTTAACAAATTCACTCACTCTCCCAAAGAATTCATATGCATCTCGTGGTCGTACCATAAGCTTGCCCTTAGTGTAGATCTCCACTAATTCAAGTTAGCCAAATGTAGGATCAATTAGGACTTTTAAGGTTGTAATGTAGGCTAAGCGACGTGTAGGATATATTTAGGAACAGTGACTAACCCTCCTAAGCACTTTAATACACTACCTTCACAAATCAACACATATTCTTCTCAACCAATTCCCTTGCCACAATTCATATTCAACATAGCCCTTTTTCAATTAAGCACTTCTATATTTTTACTAGCACAAATTCATAAAAATTGGAGGTGTGTATCCTTTTTGTACATACTTTTACTATCAATTTGTTTCTTTCCTACACACACTCCATACATGAAGATTCAATGGCTAGTGACTTTTGAATACAATTCTTAGTGCACTAACAAGTCTTTCCATGGCTCCACTCAAAAGTTAATCCCCAATATCTCACCTAACTTCTTTTAGCGACAAAGTGCCTTAGGAGGAAAAAGTGCAAAAATCTCAACTTAAGAACAAAATAGGGGTACGGCTTGTAATGTGGGTACCAAAGAAAAGGTCTAAGGGCTCAAGGGGCTAGCAATGGAAAATGTAATTCTTATGTGACAAGCACATCCATGATCAAGCAAGAAAATGCCTACATCATCCCCTAAACTAGCATAACCTACAATTTCGCTTCGATTAACACACGGGGCAAGTTCTAGAATACACATCATAGCATAGAAAATCACTAAACCTCACTCACACATTGCACATGACTCAATCACAACGGTTTGATTCAACTCTAAAGTCAAGCAAGCACACAAAATTGAGAGAATTAAGCAATATTACACTATGTAGAGTACAAGTCAGACAACTGAGCTAAGGCGTCACAAAATAGGTTTTTTTTTACTCAGGCATCGCATGTCAAACGAAATATCAGGGATAGCAGAATGTATGTCATAACCTAATATGACAGAATCAAACATGTCATAGGGTATCTCTAATTTACTCAGTTTCTTCCTAACTACTCTAAACAAAAACAAAATTAATTTAAATTACCCGGTTCAAGTTACACCCTTGGAAAAGAACCGTAGTCAAAAGAAAAACCAAGGGGGAATTACTACACTACATAAAAAAAAATCTTTTTGGTATTTTCTTTAGACTAACTTCCCTCAAGAGAGCTTTCTAGGAATTCCATCGTCGAGAAAAGTCCACATATTTATATATATATAAAACAACTACAAAACTTAAAAAGAAAGAAAATAATTTACTATCATGAATACAAATCTACAACACGAACCCACATACGGTACAACAATTCCATAATTCGTAAGTACAACAATATACAACACCCCACACTTAATTCATGCATTGTCCCTAGTGCATCTTATAGAGACAAAAGCAATAATAGAAGAAAGGTACAAGAAACTCCCTGATCATTTAGCGTCGTCATCATGTGACACTCTCCACTCCTCCTCATTCTCATCTTCTTCATCATCTTCCTCATCCGAGCACATCGGCTCTGCATCAGAGTCGTCAGGAGTGTTGATATCCTCATCATCAGGGAGCCTGTATCCCTCACCAGCTCCAATCATCTGCCGCGCATGAGCATTGAGTGGGTATCTCCGATCCTACTCATCTCTCTCATGAATTGACGCCGGCCGACCTCCTATTCGCAACTACAAATCCATCATCCCATAAAGATGGGCCATGAAGCTATCATCCCGCACATTGCGCTCTGCATTGGTCAGTGAAGGCTCTTCTTTCAGTCTTAGGGCAGTGATATCAGTCTCTCGTGGGAATTGGTCAATGGTATGGTCAAAGTTGGGATCAACCGCTACATTCTCATTTAGCAGGAACTGAGTTATGAAATTTGGGAATGGTATTTGATCAATTCTATTGCTCGAACGCACCAACCCCATTTGATAGCACATCAGCTGGCCCACATTCACTCTCTGTCCCGTCATGTGGAAGTAGAGCACACAAATCCTCTATCGGGTGATTAAGGTGTCATGGTTGCATGGTAGTATCCGTGCATTAATCACTTTAAGCCACACCTGGGTTTCAGCCTTCATTTTCTTCTGGGGAGACCTTTTATGGCGATTTGTGGCTCTATCCCGAATCCAAGAAGCCCTGGTATCAACCCCAAGAAGTATGTGCCGCACCTCTATATAGTTGGGATGACGGATGAATTGCTCTAGAGGCTCCACCGAAATATTTGGTGCACCTAGGAAATCGCATATGGCCTTGGCCGAAAAATCCACCAAGTGCCCACGAATTGCCACCAATCTGTTCTTGTCCTTAGGGTCAAACCCTGCATAGAATTCTCGGACTAAGTTGAGGTTGATGTCACCATTGTGCCTGAAAAGATATCCTAACCCCAACTCATGGATGCTCCGCCAAATCGTTGGAAAATTTGATCTTAGAATCCCTTCGTTAATGGCCCCTTAAGGGTGAACATGCTTGGGTTTTCAGCGTGCATACCATTTCCTAGATTGTACTGGTATGCTGTTGAGACCATATTCCCGTTCACCAACGGGTTGCTGTCTCATAGCAGCGACAACAGCTACTACTTCCTCACCAGTCATACTAGAAGTAGCATCCCCCCTTTTCTTTTCTTTTGGGGTTGTGGGCGTTTTGCTTTGCTTTTTTCTGGGGCCGAAGACGTGGCCTTTCCTTTGCCAGTGGCTCTTATGGGTAGCATTGTTCTCCCTGCACAAATGATCAGTAGTTAGTGGGTGTCAGAAAGTGTGTAACAAAAGATTTCCAAAGGTTACTCGTACTTCACCATGGTACATTACTCAGCCTCTTCACACTTAACATCTTATGGAGTTGAAGATGCATGACACTAGTGGTTTGTTTCCCAGATACTCGGGCTCAAAATGGGATATACATTTCCATTGAGGCATTACATCGAGCACTTGGCGTGCACATTTCCATGAGAGCTCTTATGGAATTGAGGGACTGGCTCATGTACCCACATCTAGGTGGGGTTCCATAATACCACTTAGTTTAACAAATTCATCCCATTCCTAAAGGGTTTCGGGGATTGGGATTCAAAGCATAATAAAATATGACCATGAATTGCATAAACCCATAAGGAATCACCGTGAATCATTGCTACACCATGCATAATTGTAACACCTAATTCAAACAAAGAATAGGGATAAAATCATACCTCAACGATTGATGTGTGTTAATTTGATGAGGTGAACCCCGAAATTGAGCCTGTGCAGATTTATGTGTGCTGTGGATGTGTGGCTATGGGTGTGCAGATGTGTGGGTGAAGAGTTGATGTGGGTGTGTAGATGTGTGGGTAATCTATGAGTTGTAGTGTGAGTGTGGGCGCAATTCATTGTTGTTTGTGTTCTTGGGAGCAAACTCTTGATTGAGAGGGAGTTGGGAGATGAAAAAATTAGAAGAAGACACTTACCTGGCGTTAGGCATGCGTTTTAGTCATAAATCCCGGGCCTACTAGCGTTAGCCAGACGCTAGAACTGAAACGCCCAGCCCACCATGGCGTTAGCCAGGCGTTAGAGCTAAAACCCCCAGCTCACTCTCGCGTTAGCCAAGCGTTAGGGCTGTATCGCCAGGTACCCCCTAGCCTTAGCCAGGCATTAGAAGCTTATCGCCTGGCACCCCCTGACCTTGGTCTCACCTTCTGTCATGCAAGAACACTGCTCCTTTCACTTGAATGCACTCGCAAGCTCGTTAGTACCTATAATTATACGAAATACTTCAAGTTATGTTAAGATTTAACCAAGAATTGGGTGCCTCCCAATAAGCGCCTTAGTTAATGTCGTGGCACGATGATTACAACAAGCCAATAGGTTGCCTCCTATGAAGCGCGTGATTTAACGTGGCGGCACGATGCAGAACCTCGCCTCAGTCATCAGCGAGCACGACTTTGGTCTTCTCACGATTTATGGTACCACCCCAATAATGTTTGACTCTATGCCCATTCACTAAAAATGTTCTTTCACCATGTATAGCTCATAGTTCAAGTGCACCATATGGAGTGACTCTCACTATTTCAAACGGGCCTGACCATCTCGATTTCAGCTTTCCAGGAAACAATCTAAGCCTAGAATTGAATAATAGTACCTATTGGCCCGGCTCAAAATGACGCAGATGTATATGTTTGTCATGCCATCTATTGGTCTTTTGTTTGTAAAGTTTGGCATTTTTGTACGAGTGCAACCTGAACTCATCCAGTTCATCCAACTGCAACAATCTTTTCTCACCCGGGGCTTCAAGGTTCATGTTTAACTTCTTGATGGCCCAATACACCTTGTGGTCAAGCTCTACGGGCAGGTGACATGCCTTCCCATAGACCAGCTTGTACGATGATGCCCTAGTTGGTGTTTTGTATGCTGTTCTGTATGCCCATAAAGCGTCATCTAACTTAGCAGCCCAATCTTTCCTGTTCACACTAACCGTTTTCTATAGTATTTGCTTAATTTCTCGATTGGATACCTCTGCTTGTCCACTTATTTGAGGTGATATGCTGTTGCAACTCGATGACGGACCCCGTATTCAGCTAAAAGGTTATTCAACAACCGATTGCAAAAATGGGTTCCTTCCTCACTAATCAAGGATCGTGGAGTACCAAATCTGTAGAATATATTCTTCTTCACAAATACATCGATAACCATGGCATCATTCATCGGCAATGCAATTGCCTCCACCCATTTCGACATGTAGTCAACTGCCAGCAAAATGTATTTATTTCCTTTTGATGATGGGAATGGACCCATAAAGTCTATCCCCCATACATAAAAAATCTCTACCTCCAAGATATTATTTAAAGGTATCTCGTGCTTCCTTGTTATTGTTCCTGTTCTCTGGCACTAGTCACACTTTTTAACAAATGCGTGGGCATCTTTGAATAGTGTTGGACAAAAGAAACCAGATTGTAGTACTTTCGCTGATGTTCGATCGCCACCATGATGGCCCCCATATGGTGATGCATGACAATCAAACAACACCATTTCCACTTCTGTATCAGGAATACATTTCCTCATTAACCGATCACCACATTCTTTTTACAGGTAGGGCTCATCCCAGTAGTAAGACTTCACATCACGTAAGATCCTTTTCCTTGCTTCAGATTTTATTTCCTGGGGAAGTACCCCACTCACCAAATAATTCACATAATCAGCATACCACGGATGAGGGTCTTGGGTTATAGCAAAAAGTTGCTCATCAGGAAAGACTTCTTTAATATCTCCACCCTCCTCAACGTGATCATGATTTTCCAGCCTTGACAGGTGGTCAGCTACTTGGTTATCAGTGCCCTTTTGGTCTCTTATCTCCACATCAAATTCCTGCAGCAATAAAACCCAGCACATCAATCTAGGTTTAGACTTTTTCTTTGTAAATAAATACCTGATTGCTGCGTGATCTGTGTGGACAATGACTTTTGTGCCCACAAAGTATGCCCGGAATTTTTCAAAGGCCCACACCACAGCTAACAACTCCTTTTCAGTGGTGGTGTAATTCTGTTGTGCATCATCGAGGGTCTTACTCGCATAGTAGATGGAATAAAACACCCTTTCTTTCCTTTGGCCCAACACTGCCCCAATTGCATGGTCACTTGCATCACACATAAGTTCAAATGGTACTGACCAATCAGGTGCAACAATTATGGGGGCAGTTACCAATTTGAACTTGAGCTCCTCAAATGCCTTCAGGCAGGGTGCATTAAAATTGAACTTGATATCTTTTTCCACCAACCTGCACAATGGAGTAGCAATTATAAAGAAATCTTTAATAAAGCGCCTATAAAATCCTGCGTGTCCCAAGAAACTCCGGACACCCTTCACTGAATTTGGTGGAGGTAGTTTCTCAACTGCCTCCACTTTTGCCTTATCAACTTCGATGCCACTTTTAGATATTCTATGACCCAAGACAATGCCTTCCTGCACCATGAAGTGACACTTCTCCCAATTTAACACCAGATTCGTTTCTTCACAACGGGCCAACACCATGCTCAGGTTTTTCAAACAGTCATCATAAGATGCCCCAAAGACTGAGAAGTCATCCATAAACACTTCTACGAATTTTTTCACCATGTCGGTGAAAATCGCCATCATACATCTCTGGAAGGTGGCTGGTGCATTGCAAGGACCAAATGGCATTCGCTTGAAGGCGAAGGTGCCATAATGTCAAGTAAATGTGGTCTTCTCCTGATCCTCTGGGCATATCACAATTTGATTGTAACCTGAATACCCATGCAGAAAGCAATAATATTCATGCGCTGCTAACCTGTCCAGCATTTGATCAATGAATGGGAGTGGAAAATGATCCTTGCGGGTTGCTTTGTTTGGCCTTTGATAATCTATGCAAACTCTCCAACCCGTAATAGTACGGGTAGGAATTAGCTCATTTTTCTCATTCTCAATCACGGTCATCCCTCCCTTTTTGGATACACATTAAACCGGGCTCACCCAATTACTGTCAGAAATAGGAAAGATGATGCCTGCATCCAGCAATTTTATGACTTCTTTCTTCACTACTTCTTTCATAATGGGATTCAGCCTCCTTTGCTGCTCAATACTCGGGCGAAATCCATCTTCCAAAAATATTTTATGCATGCAAAATGATGGACTAATACCTTTAATATCTGCGATGGTCCACCCAATAGCCTTTTTGTGCTCACGAAGTACCCTAAGCAATTTCTGTTCTTGTGTATTGGTCAGACTGGATGAGATGATCACGGGCAATGTTTCAGATTTCCCCAAATAGGCATAGCGTAAATATGCTGGAAGAGGTTTGAGTTCCAGCTTTGGAGCCTCTTCAATAGATGTCTTAGGAAGGGTTAGAGTAACAGGCTTGTTCAACTCTTCAAATTTTCCTAGCCTGTGGAGGTAACCGTAGGAAACTTCAAGAATTTTCTCAATATCTCCCCTTGTTTCATCCTCACAGTCTTCTGCATCCCCAACCAACACTCTCTCAAGAGGGTCAATAGGATTCATGTAGGGAACCATTGACTCCGATTTGCTTTCCACTACAGAAATCATGGATATTTCTTCTTAGTAGACAGGTAACTTGAGTGCCTTATAAACATTAAACACCTCCACTCGATCATCAACGCGCATTGTCATCTTCCCATTACACACATCGATAATAGCTCCGCCCGTAGCTAGGAATGGACGCCCCAAAATAAATGGGACTTCCAAATCAGGCTCATAGTCCAAGTTAATGAAATCAGCTAGGAATATGAAGGATCCCACCTAAACCAAAACATCTTTAATTACTCCCTCAGGATGGGCTAGGGAGCGGTCAGCCAATTGTAAAATCACTATTGTTGGGCGTGGTTCACCCAATCCCAACTGCTTGAACACAGACGGTGGCATCAAATTAATACTTGCCCCAAGATCGCACAGAGCTCGCCCGACTGCATGCTTACCAATTGAGATTTGGATAGTAAAACTACCCGGATCTTTTAATTTCTGAGGTAGCTTGCTTTGAATTCTTGAGATAACTTCCTTAGTGAGTGCCACTGTTTCGAACTCAGTCATCCTTCGTTTATTAGCCACAATGTCCTTGATGTATTTAGCATATTTGGGTACCTCCTGCAGAATGTCTACCAGTGGAATATTGTTTTGTACCTACTTCAAGAGGTCAAGAAACTTTTTGTATGCTGTATTATCTTTCACCTTTTGCAAACTTTGATGGAAAGGAGGGGTGGCCTTGCAACAAATGGTGGGGGTTGCTCAGCACTTGCCTCCTTTGCTGGCTTATATAATTCTTTTGGGTTGTCTGAAATTGATTCAATAGTGGTTGGTCTCTCATCAAAATTTACCTGCTTTCTCTTACTGGGCCGGACTTTCTCCAATTGCTTCCCATTCCTCAATGATATAGCATTAACATATGCTTTAGGATTAACTTTAGTGTCACTTGGAACCCCGTTGGTCGGGTATTTTGAGAACTGGCGAGTTGCCCCACTTGACGTTCTAAATTTCTCATTGCTACGGTCTGGGCTTGGTGATCAGCCATTATTTTCTGATTGAAAGCAAGTTGGTCATTCATCATTCTCTTCACAGTCTCCTCACAGCTAGTTGATGGTTCAGCCTGAGGTGGTTTGTACTGCTGTTGAGGTGCTGGATGCCTGTAGTTATTCCGAGTGCCTTGATTTCCACCCCAAGAGAAGTTTTGGTGGTTTCTCCAGTTGGGATTATAGTTGTTTCCATATTGATGTGCTTGTCCCCTATTAGCGTTAACCACAAAGCAGACAGACTCTGGATTAACTGGGCATAACTCACTTGAATGACCCTCTCCACAAACTTCACAAAATACCTGAATCTATTGCATTGGTTGGGCCTGTTGCATTGATTGAGATTTTTGCTTGTTAATGATCAGGTTCATCTGATTGACTTGGTTAGTCAATGTGGAAATCTGAGCTGAAAATGCTGAAACCACATCTAGTTCAAGATCCCATAGTGATTTCTGAACCATTTTACCCCCATCTCACCTTGCTAGTCTTGATTACTTTTGGAGAATTTATTCAGTAATGCAAATATTTAATCATAATTCTTCTCCAACACCTGACCTCCGGCTGTTGCATCTCCCAACAGAGAGAATGGGAAAGGCGTGAGCCTCACATAATCTGGCCTGACCCCGTTAGTGATATAAGTATCACTAATCTCAAAGAAGTTCAGAATGTGTAGTTGTGGATCCTCGTGTGGAAGACCCAAAAATTGCCTGTTTGCATGAAGTAGTTGGATCATGCTCTATTTTAGCTCAGAGTTCCCAATGATTCTGGGCTTCACGATGCTGGAGGTGACATTAGCAATACTGGGCATTGCCACCTCCTGAACAACCATGTGTTGTTCCTCTGCCATGTTCAGCGAAAATCGGATGAAGTCCTGAATATTAGATGTATCTCTTGCTTCTCGCAATCTCCTGTGAAATGATCTCTCAGGTTCAGGGTCAAATCCGTTAAGTCTATCCTGGCTTCTGACCCTACGCATTCACTCGAAGTTCCTGAGATTAGAGCAACAATCACGTGATGTTACAATGAAATAAACAATTAAAGCAAGTAACTAAAAAGTAGTCTATATTCAAGTCCCCGACAATAGCGCCAAAAACTTGTTGGTCCCAGACGCACACGCAAGTATACGTGGTCGTAGCAACTAATATAATGTTAAATCGAAGGTCGAACCCACAGGGACTTGTGTAAACTACTTGTCGAATCACTCTAATTGTTATTTAATCAAGCCAAAACAAACCAAGAATGTATTAATTTATACTCTAATTCTACGAACTAACTAATTATCAAGTGATAAAATTATTGTTGTGTGTATTCAGTAGAGACAAATATTCCAAAGTTGTAATCAATTCACCATTCATATTGCAATCTAATTAATTCTCCCTTTCATATAATTCACTCGTGGTTGCTAATTAATCTATAATTGCTCTCGTAGCCTTCTCCCGAAGTACTAATCGCCTATTCTCAATAGATTAACGCCTATATTCGTATGAAATTAATCTATTAGAACGCACTAAGATTACGATGTTTAATTAAGCACGGTGATTAGGTATATTCATATCCTAACCACAAATCCGCTCTCCTGAAGGGTTAAGATCGCGCTCTCTTCAATTCTTATCTAATCTATATACGACTTTGCCAAGCATAACATAGATAGTATATAGAACCTAACTGCTGGCCAGACAATTAAGTAATTAAATATAGAATTGAATAAACAACCATATATTGAATGAATTATAATCAAGGTTAACTTAATGTCTAATAACAATCTTCATGGCTAACCACTGTGGTTCCAAGTTAATGCCGGATAAAAAGGATTTCGGTTATAGTTTTCTGTGCGATGGCCCAGGACGAGGCGGTACTTGTGATATTTCGGCATGTGACGCGTTTTATTTGGCAGTTTTTTTGGATGTTAAATACTATTGGATGGGTTACTTTTTATTGGCATTGGAAGCACATCACATTATGGCAGGGTAATGTTTCACAGTTTAATGAATCTTCCACTTATTTGATGGGTTAGTTAAGGGATTATTTATGGTTAAACTCTTCACAACTTATCAACAGATATAATCCTTTTGGTATGAATAGTTTATAGGTTTGGGCATGGATGTTCATATTTGGACATCTTGTTTGGGCTACTGGATTTATGTTCTTAATTTCTTGGCGTGGATATTGGCAGGAATTGATTGAAACTTTAGCATGGGCTCATGAACGCACACCTTTGGCCAATTTGATTCGCTGGAGAGATAAACCAGTGGCCCTTTCCATTGTACAAGCAAGATTGGTTGGATTAGCTCACTTTTCTGTAGGTTATATATTCACTTATGCGGCTTTCTTGATTGCCTCTACGTCGGGCAAATTTGGTTAATATTTTTAATGTGTGTATCCGCGATAATCTCATTTCTTTCGACGGAGAGGGGGTCCACCTTCTTCTATTTCTACATCTAGGATTCGACCCCAGAACAATGGATGTTTAGCCACCCATACTAGAATTAAACAATTTCATAAATGGAAAATACTAGAATAAGATGAAGAAAATTGATAATCCTTTGCTTCTCAATGATCTTGTGTGTGTTTTCTCTCCAAGAATGGCATCCTCCCCTCCAAGTTGTGTTTTTAGGTCTATTTATATGTTTGGGACAAACCCTAAACGTGTAGGAGACTTCTTTTCATACCGGGAAACACTTAAAACCTTCAAAACTCGGATTTGACCGCACCAGGTACCCAGGCGTTAAGCCCCAAACGCCCCCTTAACGCCTGGGCAGGCCTGGCGTTAGGGGCCAAACGCTCGGATAACGCCAGGGTCAGTATGGCTTTAGGGGCCAAATGCTCGGCTAACGCCAGAGTCACTCCTTTTCGACTCTTGAGCATATTTTCGACGTTTATGCACCCATTTAGCTCGGCTTCTATCTCTAATTCACCTACACATGAAATAGACTCCATTATGCACATATAATGTGTATTTTTATCACAATTGCACACAAAATGTAACGAATATAATGCTTAAAACCATGGATTCTAGCCACGCATCAGGCATCGATTCCTCAAGGCTCTCGTCAACTCCGGCCGAATTTTCAGGCACCATATAATCCTCGTCCCCAACAGGAATATTTGAGAGAATAGGAGCCAAAGAAAGAGTTCACCCCAATTGCAGAATCGTATTATTTCGAAAGTTGATTCGGCTGAAGTTGATTGAACCTGTCATGTCGCATTATGTGAATCCAAATTCAAAAGCTTTTATCTCAAATTCAAGATGTGAGTATCACTCTAAAACCCAAGGTCATAGTGCCAAAAATTGTTGGACATTAAAGAAAGCCTCTGAAAATCTGATTGAAGCAAAGGCAACTGTGATAACAAACAATGACGATATTACTAATATCACAAACAATCCTCTCCCAACTCATGATAATACACATTTTATTGGTATGATTTGTGATGATCGGGACTACAAGAAGTCTGGCAAGACAGAGATGGCTGTTGGAACAATAGTGCAAGAACCAAAAATGATAGTAAGCCCTCTGCATTTGGCACCATTGATTGTGAAAGGTGCGAGTTCTAGTTTGAACTTGGCAGGTTCTGGAAAAATGATTCTTTATGTCCCTGGAAGCACAAAAAAGGTTGAGGTTCAATTAGGCGGGCCAAAACTTTACATCCCTTGGGGCATTCAAAAGATTGTTCCAAATAATATTTTCAAAAATATAACAGCGCCAGTTGTGATCCGACCTGTTGCACAACTCCCAGTGACAAACACAAAGACTATTCCCTAGAATTATAACAAAATTGTCATGGCATACAAAGAAAAAGAGATAGTTGAAGAAGCAGATGAAATGGGGGGCTTGACCCGCTCTGGAAGGTGCTATTCACCAGAGGAATTAAGAAAAGCTAAGCAAGCCAGGGAAAGTCACTTACCAGTGAAAGAACCCGTTGCAGAAAAAAGAGCGGAAGAATTCCTTAAGAAGATGAAAATGCAAGACTACTCAATCATTGACCAACTAAGAAAAACCCCTGCCCAGATTTCTTTGTTATCTCTTCTTTTGCACTCAGAAAACATCGTCGTGTGTTGATCAAAACTCTGAACGAGTCATATGTCTCAGAAAAGACAACGGTGAATCAACTGAAAAAATGGCTAAAAGATTCTTTAAATTGAATAAGATTTCTTTCAGCGATGATGATTTGCCTGAGGAAGAGGCTGGGCACAATAGGCTGCCCACATATCCTAATTTTTCACCAATCCAACAAAAACAAAGGAAGTTTAAGACAGACATGAGTGATAAGATTAAAGAATAAATTACGAAGCAATTAAGTGCAAACGTGATCAGGGTCGTCCGATACACTACATGGTTGGCAAATGTTGTGCCAGTGCAGAAGAAGGATGGGAAAATCAGAGTTTGTGTTGACTATAGGGATTTAAACAAAGCAAGTCCAAAAGACAATTTTCCCTTACCCAACATTCATATCCTTGTTGACAATTGTGCTAAACATGAGATCCAATCTTTCTGGATTGCTATGCCGGATATCACCAAATTCTGATAGATGAAGAAGATGCAGAAAGGACCGCCTTCACAACTCCTTGGGGAACATATTGTTATAGAGTCATGCCATTCGGTTTGAAGAATGCAGGGGCAACTTACATGAGGGCCATGACTACCATATTCCATGACATGATGCACAAAGAGATTGAAGTGTATGTTGATGATGTGATCATTAA
>ML373833.1:78655-90324 GCA_005239525.1 Nicotiana knightiana | reverse complement strand
AAAAAGGATGGGAAAATCAGAGTTTGTGTTGACTATAGGGATTTAAACAAAGCAAGTCCAAAAGACAATTTTCCCTTACCCAACATTCATATCCTTGTTGACAATTGTGCTAAACATGAGATCCAATCTTTTGTGGATTGTTACGCCGGATATCACCAAATTCTGATGGATGAAGAAGATGCAGAAAAGACCGCCTTCACAACTCCATGGGGAACTTATTGTTATAGGGTCATGCCATTTGGTTTGAAGAATGCAGGGGCAACTTACATGAGGGCCATGACTACCATATTCCATGACATGATGCACAAAGAGATTGAAGTGTATGTTGATGATGTGATCATTAAATCCAGAACACAAGATGACCACGTGCAAGACTTGAAAAAGTTCTTTGAAAGGCTACGAAGGTACAATCTCAAACTTAATCCAGCCAAATGTGCATTTGGAGTTCCTTCTGGGAAGCTTTTGGGTTTTATAGTTAGTCGAAGGGGCATTGAGTTGGATCCCTCAAGTAATAAAGACCATCCGAGAGCTTCCTTACCAAAGAATAAAAAAGAAGTCATGAGTTTACTCGGGAGGTTGAACTACATCAGCAGGTTCATTGCGCAGCTTACAACCACATGTGAGCCTATTTTCAAGTTGTTGAAAAAGAATGCCGCTATCAAGTGGACAGATGAGTGCCAAGAAGCTTTTGATAAGATCAAATAATATTTGTCAAATCCCCCTGTTTTGGTTCCGCTGGAACCTGGTAGGCCTCTATTTTTATATCTGTCAGTAATGGATAGTTCCTTTGGTTGTGTTCTAGGTCAACATGATGTCACATGCAAAAAGGAACAAGCAATCTATTATTTGAGCAAAAATTTCACCACTTATAAAGCCAAATATACTCTGTTAGAAAGAACAGGTTGTGTCTTAACCTGGGTCGCTCAGAAGCTTAGGCATTATCTTTTGGCCTATACGACTCACCTCATATCCCGAATGGATCCCCCGAAATACATCTATCAAAAGCCGATGCCCACTGGTAGATTTGCAAAATGGCCAATCCTGCTCACAGAGTTTGATATTGTTTATGTCACTCGTACTGTCATGAAGGCACAAGCTTTGGATGATCATATGGCAGAAAACCCGATTGATGATGAGTATGAATCTTTGAACACATATTTCCTAGATGAAGAGGTTAATTAAATTGAAGAAGTAGTCAAACATGACAGTCAAACATGGAAACTATACTTTCATGGGGTTGTCAGTATCAAAGGCGTGGGGATTGGAGAAATTATTATATCACCTACTGGGCAACATTACCCAGCTACTGCGCGAATTCGTTTCTTCTGTACAAACAACACGACAGAATATGAAGCTTGTATCATGGGTCTGAACATGGTAATAAATCTAAATGTGCATGAACTGTTGGTGATGGGAGATTCAGATTTGCTTATTCGGCAGGCTCAAGGAGATTGGGAGACTCGAGATATCAAGCTCATTCCACACAGACAATGTGTGGAAGATCTTAGCAAAAGGTTCAAGTCCATCGAGTTCAGGTACATTCCCAGGTTTCACAATGAATTAGCTGATGCCTTGGCCACCCTGGCCTTAATGCTTCCATATCCGGGTAATACTCACATTGACCTATTGGAAATTCAAACTCGGGATCAACATGGTTATTGCAATACAATTGAAGCAGAACCAGATTGTGAACCATGGTACTGTGATATTAAACAGTATATGAAAACAAGAGAATAACTGGTACATGGTAATAGGTATCAAAAGAGAACTATTAGGAAACTCTCTAATGGTTTCTTTTTGAGTGGGGAAATCCTATACAAAAGAACTCCGGATTTGAATTTGGTGAGATGTATGAACGCCGAAGAAGATGAAATGATTATGAATGAGGTGCATTCGGGAGTTTGTGGTCCACACATGAATGGGCATGTTCTAGAAAAGAAAATCTTTCGGGCATGATATTATTGGCTTACTATGGAGCGAGATTGCTTTCATTTTTTTCGCAAATGCCACCAGTGTCAGAGTCACAGTGATTCGATTCACTGGCCTCCTTCAGAGTTATATCCTATGTCAGCTCCTTGGCCTTTCTTTCCTTGGGGAATGGACGTCATTGGCCCAATCGAGCCAAAAGCTTCAAATGGGCACATATTCATCTTGGTTGCAATTGATTAATTCACCAAATGGGTGGAATCTCTTACATTGAAAGCAGTTACTAAGAAAGCAGTGGTATACTTCGTTCACTCCAACATCATCTGTCATTTTGGTATTCCAAAAATCATTATCACAGATAATGCTGCTAGTTTGAATAGTCATCTGATGAAGGAGGTATGTGAAAAATTTAAAATTGAGCATCGCAATTCTACTCATTACCTACCCAAAGCTAATGAAGCTGTTGAAGATGTGAATAAAAACATCAAGAAGATTCATAGGAAGATGGTCCAAGGGTCTAAACAATGGCACGAGAAATTTCCTTTTACTCTTTTGGGATATCGAACAACTGCCGGTACATCAGTTGGCGCAATGCCATACTTGTTGGTTTATGGAACTGAAGTGGCCATACCTGCTGAAGTTGAGAATCCCTCTCTCCGAGTCATTGTTGAAGCAGGGATCGAAGACACTGACTGAGTCAAAACCCGATTGGAACAATTTAGTTTAATTGATGAAAAACGTTTGATATCAGTTTGTTTTGGTCAATTATAACAACAAAGAATGGCACGCGCTTACAAAAAGAAAGTACGCCTAAGACAATTTTAGGTAGGATTACTTGTTTTGAAACGTATCGTTCCGCACCAGGAAGAATCAAAAGGAAAGTGTAAGGAGCCGTAAAATTCTCTTATTTAAAAATACTACCGAACAAAGTCCCCGAGTTGTTTTTTTGTGGGAATATTTGAAACAGACCTGATCTAAGCAAAAAGTACCACGAGACTTGAAGAATGTGATTTTTTAGAAAATAGGTGTTATACGACGCACTATGCAATCGCACAGCGTGTATGCGGACCGCATAATGGTTGCATACCAAGGCAGACTGCTGCACCCTTTGAAGTGAACAATGCGGTCCAGTATGCGATCGCACAACGTGTATGCGGATCGCACAATTGGTCGCATGTCTGGGCATTGTGTTCTGGATTTTTGGCCCATCTTGAGGGCCATTATGTGGTCAGATCTGCAAACCGCATGTCAGGAATGCAAGACAGCATTCTTGTGTCGGGCCCTATTTTTCTAATTTTTATAACCCGACCGTTCATTAAAACACCTCTCCCCTTCATTTTTAACCATTTTCTGAACAAAATTAGAGAGAGGGGAGAGAAGGTTCTTGAGAGAGAAAGCTTCATCTTTACCAATTGTATTTTCAAAGTCACTCAGGCCTGGAAATTTCGAGTAATCATCTTCTTCTTCATTCTAACAGGTAAGAATTCCCAAACCCTTTTCATTAATTTTCTGATTTTAAACAAAAGGGGGACTCCCATGAATTGATTCTTGAAAATATAGTTTTATACCTTGCCTTCATGTTCATTAATGTCCATAATCTAGTAAGAAGAAGAGGGTTGAGGTAAGGTTCACAAATGAGGGGTTGGCAATCTAAGGGGGGGGGGAGTCACATATCAGTTGATAAATGCTTAAAAAGGGTTCAAATTTAATGCGTGGCTCTCGATTCTGAGTTGAATATGCTTAATTGTGAACTAGATTGATGGTACTAGTCGGTCCGGTGATAGTAAAGGTTAAAAATGAATTTCGACCCTAGGTATGTATGGCTTACTTTAACCTTCGTAGGATCCTCTTGTTAGGTTCGAGTATGTGGTATGTGTATCTTTTCTGGAAATATGTGAATTGGCTGTTCAAACGTGCTAAGACGTGAGACTTTATTCTCTGATTCTTCCTGGTTTATTGTCATGCTATTGTGCTATACGAAGTTGTAAAAGGTGCTTGATGGGAAATGAACGAAAGATTGATAATGTGCTCAAATATAGGAATGTGTAAAATAGTTGAAAGCCACGCGTGAAAAGTAATGAAAAGGGGTATTGTAAAACAATGTAACTAAATTGAGCGAATGTGGCAACTCCGTGTTCATGAAATTTCTACTTGATAAGTGTTATGGTTCCTTGGGCCCAAATAAATGATGTCATTGATATGAATTTGTATTCCTCGAATTGGTGATTCTTGTGATGAAATTGTTTGTGATTGTGCTGTGAATTAAAATTGTCAGGCGGGGTCAAGTTGTGCGCCGCCACACGAAGTAATAAGGATGATGGGTTGTGGTGATAAGGGTGGCCGAGGTAATAAGGGTGGCATGTGATCGATATCACTATTGAAATGAAAAACTACGAGCTCTTGAATATGATGATGATGTTGAATGGGAAAAAGGAGAGATTGTGCATCTTGCTTGAATTTGGTTGTTTCCTTCCACGTGCATTAATTAATTGGTTCTATTGTTGTTCCTTAATTGTGTATTTCTTGATTGTACTTGGGATAAAGTTTGTTTATACATACTAGTACCATTCCACAATACTAACGTCTCTTTTACCGGGGGTGCTACATCTTTTATATGGATGTAGGTGGATCCATAGCAGGTTGCTCAGCTTGCTGTTAGTGGTGCTTTCTCCTCATCCTTTTCAGCGGTACTGGTGAGCCCCATTTCCTCTCGGGGCCATGTGTAGTTCGGGCCTTCTCCCTTTTTAGTGTATTATGTATTGTAAGGTATAGTCAGGGCCTTGTTGCCGGCATATATTGTATAAGTTTATAGTACTCTTACATGCTTCGTAGACACTACGTGGGTGTATATGTATATTTTGTGTAGTGATTGTATGTACTTGTAATCGTGTTCCATATCAGAAAGTGGCATTTTCACGCCCCAAAAATCGAGGGACACGACCGGCACTCAACCGGGTGACCCCAGTCAAGTGAACCTGATTTGCCTTTCCTATCCCATGCGTTACCCCTTGATTTCAATATACATTATTTAAGTGAAATAGCCATTT
Source organism: Nicotiana knightiana (assembly GCA_005239525.1). Lineage (NCBI taxonomy): Eukaryota > Viridiplantae > Streptophyta > Magnoliopsida > Solanales > Solanaceae > Nicotiana > Nicotiana knightiana. Next base: position 85,351 of record ML373833.1, on the reverse strand, counting down.
ATAACTTAAGCATAAACTTATAACTTGAATTCTTTTCTACTTTTTATCATTCCCAACATAGGATGCCAATTACTTACGAAATACATACAACATTTACCAACGTGGAACACGGTTCCTAACTGTATGCTTACTACCTAAAATACATGTATACATTACCCACACTGTGTCTACGGAGCCTCTAAGAGTACTAGGAGTTTATACAATACTTGCCGGGAACAAGGCCCCGGCTATACCTTACAATACATAATATACTCAAAAGGAGATGGCATGAACTACACATGGCCCCGAGAGGAAGTGGGGCTCACCAGTACAACTGAGAAAGGATGTGGAGAAAGCACCACTAACGGAGAGCTGAGCAACCTGCTATGGACCCACCTACATCCATATAAAAGATGTAGCACCCCCGGAAAAAGGGAAGTTAGTATTGTGGAATAGTACTAAAATGTATAAACAAACTTTATCCCAAGTACAATCATACAATACACTATTAAGGAACAACAATAGAACCAACTAATCAATGCACGTGGACGGAAACAACCAAAATCAAACAAGTTTCACAATATCTCCTTTTTCCCCTTTCAACATCATCATATTCAAGAGCTCATAGATTATCATTTTAGTAGTGATAACGATCACATTCCATCCTTATTACCCCGGCCACCCTTATTGCCTCGGCCACCCTTATTGCCAACACCTTGTCAAGCTTATTACTTTGTGTTGCGGCGTGGAACCCGATCCCACCTGACAATCATATTTCATAAGAGCAACCACAAACATGTTCATCACAAGAATCATCACTTCAAGGAATACAAGTTCATATTAACAACTTATGTATTTGGGCCCAAGGCACCATAACTCTGATCAAGTAGTAATTTCATGAACACGGTGTTGCCACAATCGCTCAATTCTGTTGCATTGTTTCACAATACTCTTTTTCATTACTTTCCACGTATGGATTTTAACTATTTTACACATTCCCACATTTGAGCACATTATCAATCTTTCGTTCATCACACATCAAACACCTTACACAAATTTATACATCACTGTAGCATGACAATCAACCAGGAAAATCAGAGAATAGAATCTCACGCCTCAACACGTCTGAACAATCAATTCACATATTTCCAAATAAGGTACACATATAAAATACTCGGACGCAACAAGAAGATTCTACGAAGGTTAAAATTAGCCATACATACCTGGGGTCGAAATTACTTTTCAACGTTTACTCACAAATCACCGGACCGACTAGTACCGTCAATCTAGTTCACAATAGAACATATTCAACTCAGAATTGGAAACCATGCATACAATTTGAACTCTTTTTAAGCATTTATCAACTGCTATGTGACTCCCCCCTTAGATTGCCAACCCCTCATTTGTGAACTTTACCCTAACCTTACTAGATTATGGACATTAATGATCATACATGCGAGGTATGAACTTATATTTTCAAAAATCAATTCATGAGAGTCCCCCTTTTGTTTAAAATCAGAAAACTAATGAAAAATAGTTTGGGGATTCTTACCTGTTAGAATCAAGAAGAAGATGATTACTCAAAATTTCCAGGCCTGAGTGACTTTGAAAATCCAATTGGTAAAGACGAAGCTTTCTCTCTCAAGAACCCTCTTTCTCCTCTCTCTAATTTTGTCCAGAAAATGGTTAAAAATGAAGAGGAAAGGTGTTTTAATTAACTGTCGGGTTCTAAAAATTAGAAAAATAGGGCCCGACACAAGAATGCGGTCAGGAAAGCGATCGCATTCCTGACATGCAGTTTGCAGATCTGACCGCACAACGGCCTTTAAGATGGGCTAAAAATCCAGAACACACTGCCCAGGTATGCGACCAATTGTGCGGTCCGCATACACGTTATGCGATTGCATATTGGCCGCATAGTTGGCTTCAAATGGGGCAGTATTCTGCCTAGGTATGCGACCATTATGCGGTCCGCATACACGCTGTGCGATCGCATAGTGCGTGGCATAACACCTACTTTTTGAAAAAAATTATATTATTTAAGCCTCGAGGTACTTTTTACTCAATTCAGGTCTATTTCAGAGATTCCCACAATAAAACCACTCGGGGACTTGTTCGGCATTATTTTTTTATACAAGAAATTTTTACGGGTCCTTACATCCTCCCCCTTAAAAATTATTCGTCCTCGAATGAGGGTTTTGGAAATGATTTCGTTTTGAAAGCATGATATGCAACTTCCAGATTTTCACAACTCCGATCTTTAAGAAAAATTTCGCCAGAGTTCCCTTTGTAATTAGATCTATCTACCTGCCAGAGAGCCCCCGAAACATATTTCCAATCACCATTACACAATTTTAATCACCCAATAACTCACACACAACATTGTTACCTCAACAATTGGCAATTATTCAATCATTGTGTCAACTACACATAGTTCTTTCTTCTTATACCACTAATTTGCACATGATTCATATTTTTGCACACAACTTGGTCGTTTTAATGAGTCCCATAAAACCCATTCACCTCAATATACTATGTTCATTCCAATTAATCATTACCAACCTACTCTACCATTAATCACTTGCCTAACGCATGCGTTCAACAAAACTTTCATTTACCTCAGGGGTTGCACACTATCCAAATAGGACAGTGAGTTCAGTTTTAGCACACATTGGGAAATTACAACAATAAGGCAATTAGGGGAAGATGCGGTGCTTTTGCACAAAACCGAAAATAAAATATGATTTGCTTAGAGATGACAATTCTGACGAACACTATTATACTTATTCAAACAAATGAGGATATTTTTCTTTCATCTCATTTTCCGCTTCCCACGTGGCTTCCTCAATATGCTGACTTCACCACAATACTTTAACTGAAGTAATTTCTTTGTTCCTCAATCTACGAACTAGTCTATCAAGAATAGCAACCCAAACCTCTTCATATGATAATTCTTCATTAACCTCAAAAATCTCAACCGACACGATGGCTGATGGATCTCTAACCACTTTTTTCAACATGGACACATGGAACACTGGGTGAACTTGTCCTATCCTTTGAGCAATCCGATATGGCCCGACCTACCTTGCGCTCAATTTCCCCTTCATCCCAAACCGCATCACTCACTTCATGGGAGATACCTTCAAGAATACCCAATCATCAACTTGGAATTCCAATTCTCTTCGAGGAATGTCCGCATAGGATTTTTGACGGCTCTGAGTGGTTTTCATCCTCTCCCGAATGACTCTGACTTTTTCCAATGGTTGGTGCACAAGATCTGGCCCTAACAATTCTGCTTCACCAACCTCGAACCATCCAATTGGAGATCTACACCTTCTTCCATACAATGCCTCAAATGGGGCCATCTGAATACTAGCGTGAAAGATGTTATTGTAAGCAAATTCGATAAGCGGTAATTGATCATCCCAAGTACCCTTGAAGTCCAACACACAAGCCCGCAACATAGAAACTGGAGTACCATGAAGCCTGACTATTTCCTTGGTATACAACTATGCATACTGTTCTGCAGTATCAGCGGACTTCACCGGCAAGAAGTGAGCTGATTTCGTGAGTCGACCCACTATCACCCAAATAGAGTCGAACTTGCGCTGAGTGCGGGGTAACCCTACCACTAAATCCATGTTGATCATTTCCAATTTCCACATTGAAATTTCCATAAGCTGAGTTAACCCACCAGGTCTCTGATGCTCGGCCTTCACCTGCTGAGAATTCGGACATATATACAAAGTCTTCCACACCTCTTTTCATACTACTCCACCAATAAACTTCCCGGAGAACTTAATACATTTTCGTAGAACCTGGGTGCACATTATACCTGGAATTGTGTGCTTCCACCATCACCCTCTCTCGAAGATTATCCACATCAGGAACACATAACCATCCCTGGAATCGCAAAATACCATCATTCCTCCGAAGTGAAAATGCCGAAATCTTGCTATTCAAAACTGCCTCCTTCAATTGCGCCAATGCTGGATCAATAAACTGCTTCTCCTTGACTTCCGCTACAAGTGATGATTCTGCCCCATTATGCACCATGAATTTCCCTTTGTCTGAGGTCGAGAGGCAGACCCTCAGACTAGCTAATTGACAAACCTCCCGAGCCAACGGCCTCTGATCTTCCTCCAAATGGACCAGACTACCCATAGACTTCCGACTGAGAGCGCCGACCACTACATTTACTTTTCCCGGATGGTACAGAATGTTCATATCATAATCCTTAAGCAATTCTAACCATCGTCATTTCCTTAAATTCAACTCCTTCTGCTTGAAAAAGTATTGGAGACTCTTGTGGTCTGAGAACACATCCACATGGACCCCATACAAATACTGCCGCTAGATTTTTAATGCAAACACAACTAGCACGAGATCTAAATCATGCGTCGGATAATTCTTCTCGTGATCCTTGAGTTTCCTGGAAGCATTGGCTATAACCTTCCCGTGTTGCATCAACACACATCCCAAGCCGATCCTTGAAGCATTGCAATAAACCACTAACCCCTCCGTGCCTTCTGCCAAAGTTAACACCGGTGCCGAAGTCAATTTTCATTTCAATTCCTGAAAGCTATTCTCACAAGCGTTGGACCATTAGAACTTAGTTGCCTTTTGCGTCAATTTAGTCAATGGGGAGGCGAGGGTAGAGAACCCCTCCACAAACCTTCGATAATACCCGGCTAGACCCACGAAACTGCGAATCTTTGACGGGGTCATTGGTCTAGGCCAATCCTTTACCGTTGTAATCTTCTGGGGATCAACCTTAATCCCTTATCTGGAAATAACATGACCCAAAAATGTGACTGTCTCCAACCAAAATTCACATTTTGAAAACTTAGCATACAATTGGTGCTGATAAAGAGTCTGCAGAACTACCCTGAGGTGATTAGCATGATCATCCCGACTGCACGAGTAGACAAGGATGTCATCAATAAAAACAATCACGAAGGAGTGAAGAAACGGTTTAAAAACCCGATTCATAAGATCCATGAAAGCCGCTGGAGCATTGGTCAGTCCAAAGGACATTACCAAAAATTTAAAATGGCCATAACGAGTTCTGAAGGCGGTCTTAGGAATATCCTGCTTTCTGATCTTCAATTGTTGATACCCCGACCGTGAATAAATTTTGGAGAAAAACCTCGCGCACTGTAATTGGTCGAACAAATCATCTATCCGAGGCAATGTATACTTGTTTTTTATAGTGACTTTGTTGAGCTACCGATAATCAATACACATCCGAAGGGACCCATCCTTCTTCCCGATGAAAAGAATCGGAGCGCCCCACGGCGACACACTCGGCCGAATGAACCCCTTCTCTAATAAGTCTTTCAATTTCTCCTTTAACTCCCTCAACTCTGCTGGCGCCATTCTCTATGGTGGAATAGATATTGGCTGCAAATCTGGTAATACATCAATCCCAAAATCGATCTCTCTATCTGGCGGAATCCCTAGAAGCTCTTTCGGAAACACTTCAAGAAACTCATACACGACTGGGATGGACTCGGGGCAAGACGCTTCTGAAGTGGTGTCCGCAACCCGGACCAAATGATAAATACACCCCTTTTTAATCGTCTTTGAGGCCTTATGGTAGGAAATAAACCTGCCCTTTGGCACCACACCATTCCCTTTCCAATCAATAACTAACTCATTAGGAAACTCTAGCCACATAATTCTGGTTCGACAGTCGAGTTTAGCAAAGCATGAGTAAAGCCAATCTATCCCCATGATAACATCGAAATCTACCATCCCTGGTGCGATAAGATCGGCCGTGGTATCTTGGCTACACACTGTGACAACATAATTCCTATAGACTCATGCGGCTGTAGTGGAATCACCAACCGGAGTCGACACAGAGAATGACTCATGAAGCTATTCAAGTTCTATCCCAAAACTTGAAGCAATAAATGGGGTAACATAGGACAACGAGGACCCTGGACCAATAAGAGCATAACAATCAAGGACTTGAACAACCAGAATACCTGTAACAACATCTGGAGAAGCCTCTACACTCTAGCGACCACTCAAAGCATAGAACCGGCTTGGTCCACTTCTACCACGAGCTCCACCTCTAACTACACCATGCCCTGCTGGAGCTGGAGGACGTACTGAAGATGCGGCGACTGAAGAACCGGACGGCTGAGAAAAATCACTACCAATGCCCTGACTAGGCGCACGGAAATCCCGCCGAATATGACCTCTCACCCCACACCCGTAGCATACCGGGATATCCCACACTTAGGGCACGAAGCCCTCCTCTGCTGCTGGAACCTCCCTCCTGGATGACCGGACTAATGGGGTCTCCTACTTTCTGACACTGGTCCCGAGCAAACAGGTCTGCTGGTAACGGTGCACTGCTGACGATGCACTGGATGAGGACTGAGAATACGATTGGGATGGCCTTGATCGTCCTCTCCCCTGAACTAGTCTCCCTCCTCCAGCTGAACTCCCCGAGTGGCCCGCTGACCGGGCCTTGCTGGTACTCTCCCTCTCCGACCTTATCTTTAATTTTCTAGCCTCCGTGGCCTGGGCGAATCCCACTATTGATCACGCGCAATTATGTCCTATAAAAAAGACTAAACGGGCGCTGCAAATATAATCTGGGGTATTAAACCCAAAGTCGATCCCACAGAGAATTGAACGTATCAATTGAGTCTATAAAATACTAAACTGTTACTTAATCACTTTTCTCAAGACTTTGAATATCAA